>JAVXUP010002785.1:0-107807 GCA_033070095.1 Escallonia herrerae
TCTAGGATTGTTTTATTGGTTTCAAGTGGTATCAGAGCCTCGGCTCTTGATTTTTTGGTTAACACCTAGAGAGTTAAAAGATCATGGGGTTTCCTAGTCTTGAGGGGAGTTCTACTACTAGACCTCCACTTTTTGATGGGTCTTCATATAGTATATGGAAAATTAAGATGCGAGTATTTTTAGAATCTTTAGATTATGAAATGTGGGGAATTGTTGAAGATGGCCCTTATGTTCCAACCAAGAGGATTAGGAATAAGCTTGTGCCAAAGGAGAAATCCGAATTTAATGACTATGATAGAAATATGCTTTGCATGAATTCTAGAGCTAAGAATTGTCTTGTTTGTGCTCTAAACACAAATGAACTCAATCGAGTTATTATGTGTGATTCGGCTAAGAGTATGTGGGATACACTTCAAGTCACTCATGAAGGGACTTCTCTTCTAAGAGATTCAAAGATGAATTTATGGCATAGAGAATATGAATTGTTTCAAATGTTTTCTGATGAATCTATTATGGAAATGAATTTTCGTTTCACTAAAATTGTTAATACTTTGAAGCAATTAGGAAAAGATTTCTCTAACGGTGATCTTGTGAGAAAGGTAATTAGGTCATTACCTAGAGAATGGGATACAAAAATCACCGCACTTCAAGAATCAAAGGATCTCAATACTTTTCCGTTGGATGAATTAATTTGCTCCTTGATGACCTATGAAATGCAACTCGAATCATCCGGGCAAAAAGTTCCAAAGAAGAAGAAGAAGTGCATTGCTCTTAAAGCTTCATCAACAACGGATCAATCTTCATGTGCGGAGGAGAAAGACTTGAATAACAAAGAGATTGATATACTTGCAAAGGAATTTAATGAGTATCTCAAAATGAAGAAAGATGGAAACTTGCACAAGAGCAAGAACGAGTCAAGTATGGAGAGTACCTCAAGGGAGAATAAGAAGAAGAACGAGGCAAGAAAGAAGCACTCCATAAAGACATCAATTAAAGCCATTATTTGGAGCGATAATGACTCAAGTGGAGATGAAAGTGGTGATTTCGACGATAGAGATTTAAATCTATGCTTCATGGCTCAAAAAGAAGATGAGGTAAATTCTTCATATAGTGATAGTGATAGCAATTTTTCCAATGATGATATTTATGATGCTTACGCTCTTTTATATGAAGAATCCATGAAATTAGCCAAGAAAAATTGTGCTTTGAAAAAACAAGTGCGTGCGATTTCAAAAGAGCTAGATGACTTAAAAAGTGAATATAATGAGTTGCATGCCAAGAATGAATGCATATCTAGCCATTTATATCATGTGAATAATGATTTGGTTGAATTGATTGTGAGCATTCCTAGCACAAAACAAATCTCTTGTAATACTTCGATTTTAGAAAAACAAAATGAAAATTTAAAGCTTGAGATTTGTGATTTGAAAAGATGTCTTGAAAAATTTGTTGATGGTAAAAACAACTTGGATGTCATGCTTGGACACCAAAAAGTTGGTCTTAACAAAGGCGGTGTTGGATTAGATCCCTTCACCTTGTCTCCTAAAGTTTTTAAACAACAAGCTAGATTAAATGTTCATACAAGACAACCAAAGAACTATTGCACACCATTTACACATTGTGGTTGGTGCAACAAGAAAGGACATACAACTAATTATTGTCCTTATAAAATTGTCTATGTTAGAGGTAGAAAGAAAATGTGGGTTGTTAAAGAGTTTATTAATGTTGCTAAAACTAACACTTATGGACCCAAGAAAATGTGGGTACCAAAAGTTAGACCTAAATTATGATTGTAGGTTGTTCAAAGCAAAGGCAAATAGCAACAAGGAGAAGGCTCCAAGAAAATTTTGAGAAGGAGGAGCAACAAGCTAAATCTTAAGGGGGAGTAAGCATTCCGAGATTGGACATGCTACTTCAAATGAGGAGAGCCTCAAAGCTTGTCAAGAAAATGGACTTCAAGAATGATCACTCATGAGCTCAATTCCTTGGTAATTCACCAAGAGGGTAAAACTTAATGATCTTCTCAACATTGTGCTATGTGCTAAACTTATATGTTATCAAGTATGCTTAAATTGTCAAATCTATAAATAGCTTGCTTGTTGAGAATTGATGTGAACCTTGCCGATGAATGGTCCTCTTGCACTTATATTGGAAATATTGATTGTTGATGACCATTATTCGCTTTGTGAAAATTCCATGTTAAAATTATGTCATCTTAATGCTTCACAATGCCATTCATACACACACCCCTTTTGGTAATGCCGAAAAGGGAATCTGACTCGGTTAGACATTCAGTTGTGTTTGTTGGATATTATTGGCGTGCATTGATTGAGGGGGAGCATACATTAGGATGGTGTGTGCAAACTTGATAGAGGGAGCTTACATGCTTGAATCACATTCTATCTTATTACTCTTGAAAAATGCATGTAGTAGAAGAGATTATTAAGCTCCATTATATATCTTTCTTTGGATCATGAAGGAACTCTTGATGTCATCTGTATGAGTTCATGAGTTATATGCACCTCACGCCATTATCATGCTTATAACTATCTTTTCACACATGCATACCCTTGTCTTTTTGTTGATGACAAAGGGGGAGAAATAATCTTGATTCTATATGCTATGTGATCGTGTGTCGAGAGAACATTAGAGGACGAGCATATCTTCTTTTAGCTAGGGGAAGCTAGCTATGAGCTTAATTGCTATACGAGATAAATTGACATGTCTTGAATATACTAGAGATGATTGAATATTCTAAGTGAGATTATTGTGCTTAATTGACTATCATATGATAGATCTTACCTTATATAGAATCAATGTTTGTCATCATCAAAAAGGGGGAGATTGTTAGCCCTATGGTTGGATAACCTAGGCTTACATCTTGTTTTGATGATAACTACACATTGATTATGTTCTAATGTGTGCTTTGAGTGTATTCTTAGTAGGCATATACATGCACACTCATGAAGACACATTTGTGAAGTTGGATAGATGAATTAAAGCCAAAGAAGCTTAAAGTTATAGTGGACATGCTATAGAAGCTTCATCAAGTCCAATGTCGAAGAGCAACAAAGGACGCATCGGCTAAGTTACTATCGATTATAATTGATCTTTACTATTATGTAACTAGTCTTGGTTTGATGCTTGGATTGATGACTATGACCTAAAAAGACCTTAGGACACCTTGTGCATTGCATGCGAGTTCATAACCTTTCACACAAGTGTGGTTCTCGAAAATGAGTGAACTTTGGAGCTCACTCAGATTTTCTCAAAAACTATTTTGGTGCTAATCTTTTCATATTTTGATAAAACTTTTCATTAGCTTTCCAACGCAAAAAACGGCACCTCAATCCGATTTTTCTAGAGAAAGTTATGCCCAAAATAGGAAAGGGGGTTTCGTGAGGCAGCTGATTGGCAGTAGGGTATTACAGTCGACTGTATTTGAATCCAGTCGACTGCATTCCAATGCAGTCGACTGCATTGGTCAAAATTCAGTTCCAACGGCTATTTTCGAGGACAAAACTCCAACGGCTATTTTAGAGGGATTACAGTCGACTGCATTGGGAATACAGTCGACTGCAATGGCAGTTTTGCCCATATTTTGCCTCTAACGGCTATATTTCATTTGCTCTCTATATAAATGATTTGGGGCTTCATCATACACCATGGAAACCACATTCTAAGCCTCCATTCATTAGAGAAACATCAAGGCTCATAAATTAAACTTTTCTCTCTTCATCTTCATGATTTTACATCATTAAAGAGAGCATCTTTGTGAGCAATTCTTTGATTGAGAGTGAGCATTCTTCAAGTCATCAATTCTCTCATCTCTCTATTGTACTAGAGCTTCATTTGTACTCATTTCCTTTCAAGAGGGTTTCTTTGTACACATTTGATCTTTGTAAAAGGATTGTGATCAAGGCTTGGGTTTGTCAAGTCTTGGGTGAGCTTTGTGGATTCAAGGCTTGTGCTTGGTGTGGGGATATCACCAAGTGTTGTAAGGGTTTTGATCTTGACCCGGAAGAAGATTGTTGCTAGTGGATTCTAGTGCTCTTGCAAGGGGCTTCCTTGAAGAGGTGGATGTAGGCTTGAGGGTAATTCAAGCCGAACCATTTAAATCTCCTTGTCAAGTATCTCTAACTCAATCTCTTTACTTATTGCTCTACAATTGCTTGAGATTGTGTAGTTAGCATCTTCATTGAAGTATTACTTGGTTTGATTGAGTTTCATGATTGTTTCTTAGTTTAAATTCCTCATTATATTTCAAAAACCCTATTCACCCCCCCTCTAGGATTGTTTTATTGGTTTCAAGTGGTATCAGAGCCTCGGCTCTTGATTTTTTGGTTAACACCTAGAGAGTTAAAAGATCATGGGGTTTCCTAGTCTTGAGGGGAGTTCTACTACTAGACCTCCACTTTTTGATGGGTCTTCATATAGTATATGGAAAATTAAGATGCGAGTATTTTTAGAATCTTTAGATTATGAAATGTGGGGAATTGTTGAAGATGGCCCTTATGTTCCAACCAAGAGGATTAGGAATAAGCTTGTGCCAAAGGAGAAATCCGAATTTAATGACTATGATAGAAATATGCTTTGCATGAATTCTAGAGCTAAGAATTGTCTTGTTTGTGCTCTAAACACAAATGAACTCAATCGAGTTATTATGTGTGATTCGGCTAAGAGTATGTGGGATACACTTCAAGTCACTCATGAAGGGACTTCTCTTCTAAGAGATTCAAAGATGAATTTATGGCATAGAGAATATGAATTGTTTCAAATGTTTTCTGATGAATCTATTATGGAAATGAATTTTCGTTTCACTAAAATTGTTAATACTTTGAAGCAATTAGGAAAAGATTTCTCTAACGGTGATCTTGTGAGAAAGGTAATTAGGTCATTACCGAGAGAATGGGATACAAAAATCACCGCACTTCAAGAATCAAAGGATCTCAATACTTTTCCGTTGGATGAATTAATTTGCTCCTTGATGACCTATGAAATGCAACTCGAATCATCCGGGCAAAAAGTTCCAAAGAAGAAGAAGAAGTGCATTGCTCTTAAAGCTTCATCAACAACGGATCAATCTTCATGTGCGGAGGAGAAAGACTTGAATAACAGAGAGATTGATATACTTGCAAAGGAATTTAATGAGTATCTCAAAATGAAGAAAGATGGAAACTTGCACAAGAGCAAGAACGAGTCAAGTATGGAGAGTACCTCAAGGGAGAATAAGAAGAAGAACGAGGCAAGAAAGAAGCACTCCATAAAGACATCAATTAAAGCCATTATTTGGAGCGATAATGACTCAAGTGGAGATGAAAGTGGTGATTTCGACGATAGAGATTTAAATCTATGTTTCATGGCTCAAAAAGAAGATGAGGTAAATTCTTCATATAGTGATAGTGATAGCAATTTTTCCAATGATGATATTTATGATGCTTACGCTCTTTTATATGAAGAATCCATGAAATTAGCCAAGAAAAATTGTGCTTTGAAAAAACAAGTGCGTGCGATTTCAAAAGAGCTAGATGACTTAAAAAGTGAATATAATGAGTTGCATGCCAAGAATGAATGCATATCTAGCCATTTATATGTAGAGCATGTGAATAATGATTTGGTTGAATTGATTGTGAGCATTCCTAGCACAAAACAAATCTCTTGTAATACTTCGATTTTAGAAAAACAAAATGAAAATTTAAAGCTTGAGATTTGTGATTTGAAAAGATGTCTTGAAAAATTTGTTGATGGTAAAAACAACTTGGATGTCATGCTTGGACACCAAAAAGTTGGTCTTAACAAAGGCGGTGTTGGATTAGATCCCTTCACCTTGTCTCCTAAAGTTTTTAAACAACAAGCTAGATTAAATGTTCATACAAGACAACCAAAGAACTATTGCACACCATTTACACATTGTGGTTGGTGCAACAAGAAAGGACATACAACTAATTATTGTCCTTATAAAATTGTCTATGTTAGAGGTAGAAAGAAAATGTGGGTTGTTAAAGAGTTTATTAATGTTGCTAAAACTAACACTTATGGACCCAAGAAAATGTGGGTACCAAAAGTTAGACCTAAATTATGATTGTAGGTTGTTCAAAGCAAAGGCAAATAGCAACAAGGAGAAGGCTCCAAGAAAATTTTGAGAAGGAGGAGCAACAAGCTAAATCTTAAGGGGGAGTAAGCATTCCGAGATTGGACATGCTACTTCAAATGAGGAGAGCCTCAAAGCTTGTCAAGAAAATAGACTTCAAGAATGATCACTCATGAGCTCAATTCCTTGGTAATTCACCAAGAGGGTAAAACTTAATGATCTTCTCAACATTGTGCTATGTGCTAAACTTATATGTTATCAAGTATGCTTAAATTGTCAAATCTATAAATAGCTTGCTTGTTGAGAATTGATGTGAACCTTGCCGATGAATGGTCCTCTTGCACTTATATTGGAAATATTGATTGTTGATGACCATTATTCGCTTTGTGAAAATTCCATGTTAAAATTATGTCATCTTAATGCTTCACAATGCCATTCATACACACACCCCTTTTGGTAATGCCGAAAAGGGAATCTGACTCGGTTAGACATTCAGTTGTGTTTGTTGGATATTATTGGCGTGCATTGATTGAGGGGGAGCATACATTAGGATGGTGTGTGCAAACTTGATAGAGGGAGCTTACATGCTTGAATCACATTCTATCTTATTACTCTTGAAAAATGCATGTAGTAGAAGAGATTATTAAGCTCCATTATATATCTTTCTTTGGATCATGAAGGAACTCTTGATGTCATCTGTATGAGTTCATGAGTTATATGCACCTCACGCCATTATCATGCTTATAACTATCTTTTCACACATGCATACCCTTGTCTTTTTATTGATGACAAAGGGGGAGAAATAATCTCGATTCTATATGCTATGTGATCGTGTGTTTCGAGAGAACATTAGAGGACGAGCATATCTTCTTTTAGCTAGGGGAAGCTAGCTATGAGCTTAATTGCTATACGAGATAAATTGACATGTCTTGAATATACTAGAGATGATTGAATATTCTAAGTGAGATTATTGTGCTTAATTGACTATCATATGATAGATCTTACCTTATATAGAATCAATGTTTGTCATCATCAAAAAGGGGGAGATTGTTAGCCCTATGGTTGGATAACCTAGGCTTACATCTTGTTTTGATGATAACTACACATTGATTATGTTCTAATGTGTGCTTTGAGTGTATTCTTAGTAGGCATATACATGCACACTCATGAAGACACATTTGTGAAGTTGGATAGATGAATTAAAGCCAAAGAAGCTTAAAGTTATAGTGGACATGCTATAGAAGCTTCATCAAGTCCAATGTCGAAGAGCAACAAAGGACGCATCGGCTAAGTTACTATCGATTATAATTGATCTTTACTATTATGTAACTAGTCTTGGTTTGATGCTTGGATTGATGACTATGACCTAAAAAGACCTTAGGACACCTTGTGCATTGCATGCGAGTTCATAACCTTTCACACAAGTGTGGTTCTTGAAAATGAGTGAACTTTGGAGCTCACTCAGATTTTCTCAAAAACTATTTTGGTGCTAATCTTTTCATATTTTGATAAAACTTTTCATTAGCTTTCCAACGCAAAAAACGGCACCTCAATCCGATTTTTCTAGAGAAAGTTATGCCCAAAATAGGAAAGGGGGTTTCGTGAGGCAGCTGATTGGCAGTAGGGTATTACAGTCGACTGTATTTGAATCCAGTCGACTGCATTCCAATGCAGTCGACTGCATTGGTCAAAATTCAGTTCCAACGGCTATTTTCGAGGACAAAACTCCAACGGCTATTTTAGAGGGATTACAGTCGACTGCATTGGGAATACAGTCGACTGCAATGGCAGTTTTGCCCATATTTTGCCTCTAACGGCTATATTTCATTTGCTCTCTATATAAATGATTTGGGGCTTCATCATACACCATGGAAACCACATTCTAAGCCTCCATTCATTAGAGAAACATCAAGGCTCATAGATTAAACTTTTCTCTCTTCATCTTCATGATTTTACATCATTAAAGAGAGCATCTTTGTGAGCAATTCTTTGATTGAGAGTGAGCATTCTTCAAGTCATCAATTCTCTCATCTCTCTATTGTACTAGAGCTTCATTTGTACTCATTTCCTTTCAAGAGGGTTTCTTTGTACACATTTGATCTTTGTAAAAGGATTGTGATCAAGGCTTGGGTTTGTCAAGTCTTGGGTGAGCTTTGTGGATTCAAGGCTTGTGCTTGGTGTGGGGATATCACCAAGTGTTGTAAGGGTTTTGATCTTGACCCGGAAGAAGATTGTTGCTAGTGGATTCTAGTGCTCTTGCAAGGGACTTCCTTGAAGAGGTGGATGTAGGCTTGAGGGTAATTCAAGCCGAACCATTTAAATCTCCTTGTCAAGTATCTCTAACTCAATCTCTTTACTTATTGCTCTACAATTGCTTGAGATTGTGTAGTTAGCATCTTCATTGAAGTATTACTTGGTTTGATTGAGTTTCATGATTGTTTCTTAGTTTAAATTCCTCATTATATTTCAAAAACCCTATTCACCCCCCCTCTAGGATTGTTTTATTGGTTTCAATATATATAAGAGCCTTTTTGGGGAGGTTGGGGGGGGGGAGGGGGGGTTGGCAGCCGTCCAAGAAATATGCTCACCTCTTTTACATGATAGTCGAAGCAACACTTAGGGCAATACTTTTTCAAGGTAAATTCCTAATCTTTCCTCTCAAATTTTAGCTATATAATTGAGTGTTATAGGTATGATATTGTGTGTGAATTGATATGTATTGTGTGTGTTTCAGAGGGTGAAATATGGGTGTACATCTTTGAAAAGAAAGCTGCTATAGAGCAACACAAGAGTAGGTTAGGATTTTTATCATATCTCTTTTATTTCATATCCAATTGACGTGATTTTAGACTTTTTGAAAACTTCATTGTGTTTCCTTCAACTCTTTAGTTTTGAGCCCATTCTGTTAGGGGTAATTAACTAATGACCCATTGTACTATAGACAGTGTGCGATTTCCCCCCCTCTACTTCAAACATAACCACTAAACCCCCCACCCCCCACACTTACGAAAATTGGGTACTTTAGACGGGTTCGTTATGAATATTCGTGAAATGACCAAAATACCCTTATTTCCTTACCCTATTTAAGTTTAATACCATTCTTTCAACTTCTTTTTCTCTCCTCTCAGACTTTTTACTCAATCCCACATACACACACTCCACGCACACCCAGCATGCACGCACGTGCGCACACACACACATACCCTAAACCCAGACACAGACGCGCACCCACTGTAAACATACACACACGCTACTCGCATGCGACTGTGGCGGCAACGTCATCGCGAATCTGGTGCAGCCCCAGCGGCGTGTAGCCAGTCACGGTGGTCATGTGACGCTGCTTGGCGCGATGTTGTGGATTGGGGTGGAATGAAGACGGAGGTTAGACCTGCGATTTGGGGACGTGGTCGTCGATCGTGGTGGCAGGGATCTGGACGGATGTGCGGCAATCAGATGCCGATAGCTTGTGTCTGTGGGGATTTATGTTACCGGTGTTGATTGCGTCGGTCGGTTGGTGGCCGATGAAGAAGCCCCACTGGCTTGCAGACGCAAGGTGGTGGGAAATGGCAGCGATGAGGCAACTCACGACGATGTGTAGCCAGACAGTATAAAGTTGGGGGAGTTGGCCAGAATGGTGGTTACTGTGACGCTGATCATGGTAGTTGTTGCGCCGGTGATATACCAACGGCAATCGTGGTTCCTTTTTTTTTTTTGTAACTCCCTGGTGGTCGGAGAAAAATACCAGTGGTTGTGCTCAGTGAATCACCAATTGTAGCGGGGTTGACCAGAAGAGGAGGTGCGGATTGCAGCAATCCCTTGTTTGCAATGAATCTGGTAGCGCAGAATGGGGTGGGGGACTGGTCTAACGGGTGGGGGGTGGGGAATGAAGGGGGGGCGGGGGGGAAGGTCATGGGCAAAATTGTCATTTAAATTTAACGGTTTTCATTTAATGTGCCCAATTTCTGTAAGTGTAAGGGGGTTTAGTGGTTAATTTTGACGTTGAAGAGGGGAAATTGCACACCGTGTATAGTACAGGGGGTCATTAACTAATAAAGAAATAAGGGTATTTTGGTCATTTCACACTATTCATAACGGACCCGTCTAAGGTGCCCAATTTCTGTAAGTGTGGGGGGTTTTAGTGGTTAATTTTGAAGTGGAGGGGGGCAAATCGCACAACGTGTAAAGTAGAGGGGGTCATTCCCTACTTTCCCCTTTAAACTAAACAAAAAAAACACATATATGAGATTTATAATAGAAGATTGAATTTAGTGATTATTTTTAAAAATAGATGTAATACTAAACCCTATAAAGTTTGGAAATATATCTATAAAAGTTTTTTTTATACACTATACTTTGACAGAAAAAAAGGCAATAGCATAATTTTTTTTAATCTTTTAGCCAAGAAATAAGGTGTGAAACGTTGACAAGTACACAAGATGTAAAGATCGGCACTGCTCTCATAAATCTAACTCTATTAATTTACAAACCTTTAAGACAATATAGTAGATAAAATATAAGCTAAATTAAATAAACTTTGTTGGGAACAAAATGTGAACCAATCTTTTTTTATGGTGTCCTTATTTCACTGGTAATTCGATTTTAGCATTTTAAAGTTCTACAATATTAATATACCAACATATTCAGACTTTATTTTAATTACATTTGTTAAAAACACTCTATAAATTGAAAAGAAACTCTCTCTCTCTCTATATATATATATATATATATATATATATATATATATATATATATATATATATATATATATATATATATATGTGTGTGTGTGTGTGTGTGTGTGTATTTACATATTTTCGATATACTAATCTATTAAGACTCAACAATCATATTAAGTCCTAATACTATTCCAGTAAGATTAATTAAATGTAAAAATAAGGACCTTATCAAATTTAAGTCAATTATTAGATTATTATTTTGTTTTACAATATCAGACAAATTTTTTTTGGATCTATGGATATTTATTATCATATTAAAGTAAGCTTTTTAGATATATATATATATATATATATATATATATATATATAGTCGTCATAATTGAGTTTTGATATATTAGTATATTGATCAGGAAAAGTTTTAGATGGTTTAGAAATAGTTCTTAAATTAGATAAAGCTTACTAATATATAAAAAAAAAAAACTAAGATAAGGACTCTATCCACGATAGTATTAACCTTTAGCGGTACTTTTGTATCAAATATATAGTGTTTGTAAATTTTATTTTACATTTAGTACATAATATGATTAAAAGCGATGATATATCATACTAAGAAGCTATGGTAGAATTTCATTATAGTGATACGTACAACAAAACTAAATTAGCATGTTTAAGCAAGACTTTAACTAGATTCTCAACTTTGGTAAATTTAAAGATTTCTCTAACTTGATTATTATGTTAGTTAAAAGTTCTGGTCAATGATTTCCTTACTCTCAGGTTTTGAGTTATCCTATTAAGTTGCATTGGTTAATTTTAAAAATATTATAGTATCCAAACTTTAAAAAGTAATGTAAATTTAACACCTTAAGCACGTGAGCATGAGTAAATTAAATTTAACTACTTTTATGTTAGAAAAGTTTTAGAACAAACTTTTTTTATGGTATTTTTCTTGTGAGTAATTAAACTCTTTAACATTCTAAATTCTGCTCTTTCTTACATGAAAAGAGAAATCTAGATATCTAAAAATAGAATTGCATATAAAATTTAAAAAAATATTAGTTATGTTGTGACGAATATTGTGTAAAACTTAGATTGAAAGCCTTATTATATTTGAAAACAAATCTAACTTAGTAAGCATCGTCTCTCTCTCTCTCTCTCTCTCTCTCTCTCTCTCTCTCTCTCTCTCTCTCTCACACACACACACACACACACTTTGTTGAATGTTAGTTAAATGTTGTTCAACAATTTTGCTTATTACGGGGTCTTGAGGTAACATATTTAGTCTATTGGTTAAACTTTTAAACTTTATATAATTACCTAATCTAATAATTACAATTTTCTCTTTATACTTTATTAGTGGATTCCATTTGCTTCTGAAAATGTTGTGTTGATTAAATTTTGTAAGTCATATGCTATAAGAAAATATATGGACCAAAATTTTCTCTATTAAAATTAAACTAACATGTAGTTAACGCTATGGGTAATCCATTGAAATGTAAATTTTTTTTTTAAAAGATACTTAGAAAATAAAAAAAAAAAATTGTCTTATGGAATAGCAAATTGATCTAAATATGTTCTAAGCATGTTGTTATAAGTAGAATTTACTTTTTCCTTTTTTGAGTACTACATAAAATTCTAATTTTCGTTCATCTATATAGTTACCAAATCAGAATTAGCAAATATACACAATAACATTGTTTATTGATATTTCATCACAAGGGTTAATTTGTTTTCTTAAAAGAAAGTTCACCCTAAAAATAACGATGACTATCTTTGATGAAATAACCATGAAATTATAAAATTGTGTAATAAATTTTACTATGCAATTCAAAACTAATGTAATATATCACTTTAAGAAAATTGACCCGTACTTGGCATAGGTTTCTGGGTTAATCATTAAACTAAGAAAAGAAGCAAATGACTCGGTGTGTGTAAGAGTATAATATCAGTTACTATACAATCAAGAGTGCCATAGAAATCCCATGCGAGAGTGAGGATACTTTTGATCTTTTAAACATAAGACCAATTGCTGCTTAGGTATACTGCTCAACATGCTGTTATTTGCACGGATTTTACACTTTTGGGACAATAGTATAAACAGTAAACAATGAACATGACAAAACTTGGTTGAACCTTGACAATCACCAATAATGGTTGCTAATCTGCTTGTGCAGAACATTGGGTAGTGAATCATCCCATTAAATCAGTGCCGGAAGCTCAAAAGAAGCTTGGGAAGCGAGGACTAGGAATAAGATCAGATTACAATCCTACCTAGGCCTAATGGCATGTATTAATTGTGACCGAAGAGGACATGGGGCTCTTATTGGCATGTAGGGTTGTAGGTGAGCCGAGTCGAGTAGCATAGGTTGCTCAGGGCTTGGCAAGCCAAGCTTTAAAGGGTTGAACGCAATTATTTTCGTTTAGCTTAGTAGCCAAAGCATTTATTAGTTTATGAAGTTGATATATTAGTAAACTGACGAGATCCAAATTCGTTAAAGCTTGGTGTGTTCATCGACAATCAAGCAAAGAAGGCTAAGCGCTTGGTTTGTTTCACAGATCTTGTTGTGTCTATAGTAAGGATTATCCTTCTTTGGCTTGGGTGTACTCTGGTGATGTTTGGGGCGTTCCGAGACTAGGCAACGTGACGATGGCCTGAGAAGGTGGGGATTCTGACGCCGGTGTGGATGCACACAGATCGAGGCTCGTTTGCAGCGATGGACAGCGATGGACAGGTGTCTGATCAGTGGGGTGGCGTGTGGCTTGGTGTTGTTAGGTTTTAATTGGCTTGATTAGTTTGGTATTATCTTGTTGTTTTAGTGAGTATATATCTAGTTTTGTTGGTTTTTATCCTAGTTTATAGCTCCTAGCTCTCCAGCTTTAGTTGGTTACATTCGGTTTTTTTAGCTTTTTAGCTTGTTAGTGATTATACATTAAAAAAAGAACAAAATATATGTTGTAGTTTCCTAACTAGTATCACTTTATTGTAATTTATATTGTTATTTCTATCGGATGAGGCTGTCATTCCTAAAACTTTTACTTGCCTATTTAGGCATGCTTTGTATCCCTCTAAGTTATCTTGGTATGTACTCATCACTTAAAAAAAGTAAGGATCTTCCTCATTTAAAGAAGAAGCCCAACAAGCTTCTAAGGTAAACCATTAAGCTAAGCCTATTTTCATGAAGACGACTTTTCTCTAATGTCCTTCCCAAATAGATCGAAAGCTCCAAAAAATTCAAAAAGCTTACTTCAATTCTAATCTACGACAATCACCTATCATTAATTCATGTAAAATTCCTTAACGCCTAATTAACTCAATACTAAAAACTGAAGGATTTGAATGATTAGAACAGAAAATTTGCCATTAAATCCTTGAGCCATCAGCTTGAAACTCATAATCAAAAAGACTGCAAAATCCCACTAATCACAACAATGTTCTTAAAAGTCACACTCTCATCCGATACCACTAACTAAGTTTTGTTATTATGGGATGCATCCTGTTACAAGTACACATACAGGCACATATATACTAGGTGTACACTTTATGTTTCCTGGTCATGGAACCAAGTGGGAAATGGGAAGAAATACCTTGTGGAAAAATCCAGACCCAAGATGGACCTTATCGATCTCGTAGATGGTAGCATGTAGGGTTCCATGGAGCAAAATTTGTGCCATTTCTGCAACTTATTGGAGCTCAAACTTCACCAACAATGTGCAGTTGTGCACTGTATGTTGAAACACACCCAAACACGTACACACACACACAGAGGGAGAGATGGAGAGAGAGAATGGGAGTCCACAGAGATGGACTACTATAAAAAGACGTGGGAATTATAAAAGTGATTGAGGTGGACCAATGCAAGATGTGATCCAAGAAAGAAGCAGGTGATATCCAAAGCAGTAGTTTCTTAGGAAAGTCGAAAGATCATATATACATGAACTAGACAAGACACATAATGAAGCTATTGACAACTCTCTCCCTCTCCGCGCGCGCACGCGCACTCGCACTACACATATGTACCACGATCAGGAAATATGAAGTGGAGTGAAAAATATCTGGTGGTTGAGTGCTTAACAGGGGGGTCAAGGCCCGAGGGAAAGTGCACTTCTATTATACATAGTCGATTATTTGTTTGGAAAAGAGCTCGAAGATACCATAAATAGACGTAACGCGATGTAATTAACGGATGAAATTAAATGAGGGGATGATACATTAATGATCGCTTGTTGTCGAGAAATTCTTTTATCTGATTAGATTTCAGCCGTTTATTATATCACGTTATTTCTATCACTGTTATAATAAAAAAAAATTATTTTTTAATGACGGTGGTTGGTTATGTTAGTGGAATAAGTTGTTGTCCTTAAGTAAGTTCTAATCAGTTTTTTAATGAGTTAGGACGAGTGGAATGCTATTGAGATGGGTCCCTACATGTTTGGGTTCTAATCCAAGTTCTGATTTTGTGTCCAATGGAAAATATCAACTTGGTCCTTGAGCATATGCCAGTAGATTATAAGAATCTTGTCAGCAGTTCTCGCCATATGACTTTATCCAGAACTTTTTGTACCTTGGAGCTTGTGAATCACATTAGCAATAATTAAAGTGTTGATAATTTATTCAGAAGGTGGGGTAGGTAGATCATTACACATTGCTTTCAGAGTAAACCAACTCCTATGATATACTTTTTACTTCAGGATATACTTTTTACTGCAGTAAAAAAAAATTTATACTTGCTTGGACCTACTTCCTAGTCAGCGATCTCGAAGAGTATATTGAATTTATAACATACGCGGGATTTTATTTTATTTTTTGAGTTATTGTGTGTAATTGAAAAATAAAACAGTAAGTATAAAAACGAATCGTGTTAAAGTATGAAATACATTGTCGAATTTTTTCTTTAACACTTTAAAATAATAGATATCTAACACGGTAGCATAACTCTCGTTATGCAGCGTTTTGGTTTAATACATCCCACTTGCATGTTTGACACCTTTTGTAGTTGTGCGATTTGCACAATAATTATTTGTGCACTTTGTGGTAATGTATCATAATTTGTCTTTTTATGTATAAGTATTGAATCATAATATACATTGTTAGTCTCATTCTTGAATGACGACTTTAGCTTTTAGAGCAACTTAAATAGTCTGATTTGATATGTATAATATGAAACAACTCTTTGTCATCGTCCACCCCTCCTCTTATCACGTTAAACTCCTCTGATTAGTAGTCATTAGTTGTCATAAATAGTCAGCACCAGTGACCCAAGACCATGTAATATTTACTCGTCGAGTAGACTGTTCGTACCTATAGAAATTACTGCCTCCGCCGCTAGGATCGACGACACCGCGATCTTGAAAATCAGTTGTAGGCGATTTTTATTTATCGAAGGACTCCCTTCATTGTAAACCAACACGCTTTACCATTGGATTAGACCAACAAGTGCGAGAGAACGTGTAGATGTGTCAAACGGGCCGGGCTTGGGCCGCCCTGCCCGGGCCCATCGGGCTTGAAGCGAAACCGGGCCAGGGTCGCAGCCATCTGGGCCGGGCCGGGCCGGGCCGACTGAGGAGAAATGCTAGGCCCGGTCCAGGCCCTGGCCCTAGGCCTAATTTATAGGGACGGGCTTGGGCCTGCCCGGGCCCTTTTTTTTAATTTTTTTTTAAATTTTCTTGTTATTCAATTTTAAATTTCATCTTTAGGCATGTCCAATTTTCAAATTTTGCCAAATCTAATTTTTATCATTTTATTTCATTATATGTAATATTCATATATATGTATGTATGTACAGATATATTTATTTGTCTCTCATTTTATTTTTTGCTATATGTTAAATATTTTCTTACTCTTCTTGGTGATCTTTATTAATAAAATCTGAACACATAACTAGTCGTTATATTGCTGTTTGGGGGGTAAAAGTGGAATTTTGGGGGAATATATCCGTTGGAGGAAAAGGGGGAGAGAAAGGGGGGAAAACAAAAAAATTCAAACAGGTGGGGCCAGAACGAGGCCCAGAACCGGGCCGGAGCCGGGCCAGGGCCGGGCTTTTCCCCAGAATTTTGCGGCCTGGTCCAAGCCAGGTCTAAGCCCAATTCCTCCGGGCTGGGCCGGCCCGGGCTTTTTTCGGGCTGGGCCGCGGGCCGCCCGGCCCGTTTGACATCTCTAAGAACGTGTATGGTTGATAAGCACCTATAATATCACCAGAGAAAATGTGAGCACAAAACCAAAACTTGTGAAAAGAAGTCTTAACCCAATATGCCTTTGAGCCCCACGGGCCAGGCTCCCGAACTGACTAGATTATGGTTATTACCTATTGCTCATAAATACAATCCTATCGTCTTCAACCTGGCAATTTCAACTCAAAAATGCTCTAAGTAAGATCACATGATGATTAATGCCAAAATGCTCTTAAGTAGAATCTGAAGGTCTTCAATGTGACAGTATGAGCTTAAGGCATGATAAAGCATTTTGTAAGATGACAATGTTCTAAGTAAGATTCAACTTTCGGAGCCCATCCTGATGGTCTTCAATGCGGCAATACGAGCTTACAGCATGTTTAAGCATTGTGTAGAATGACGATTTTCTCAATAGGCCTGTTTATTTTAGGAAAAATGCTTTACGGAAAACGCTTTTCGAAAAATGATAAAACTACCTATGACTGTATGCTAAAGATTAAATAGGAAGCGAATAATATAAATATGATAAAACTATCACAAACATCACTAATACGACATTATCCAATTTATATATACATTCTTAGCGAAAAAGCAAATACAATAAAAATGTCACAAGATAAAAGTAAGTAAACATAAAAGTAAATAAAACAAATTCTTAAACATTTTCCCCCTTCAAAGATAATCATTCTACATTTTCCTTACTATATGATCCCTTTTTATTGTCCATTCTTTATGTTCTTCCCTCTCCTCCCATTGAGTTGACTCTCGTTGTGTTTGTTCTCGTCCACTTTGTCGTTGGGATTGTATCTCTTGAATAACATTTCGAGTAATTTTGGTCATTCAGATCCAAAATCATAATATAGTGATGTCAAGAAAAGTGAGTTCGTATCTACGTGAAGGTGCCACAAAGGCTACAGTCCGCGTCAGCTTCCAAGTATGCAAAATGAGAGACAGCAAGGGCGGAGTAAGGGCCGAGAACAAGGCTTCCCAGACAGGCCGTGAGGAGTTGCACTGCTGCGGAGACGAGGTTGAGACGAACAGGGCCGACAGTGACAATCCAAGTCAAGGTCCGAGGCTATGGTCCAAAATTATGTTTCTCTCACTAGAATCCAAAAGCTCCCAAATTCTAGAGTGAGAAAGTGATGTTTTCAGAATGAGTAAAAAAAAGTCCATTTTTGAGTTGTAAAGTTCACTATTTATAGGAAACAGTGTACTTACGTCATAAAGTGCCACATGTCGTCCCCTGGGAGTGACACGTCACCAGGGGGTCCAAGAATACCGGTTCCTAAATTCGCGTTGCCTGTCCCACACAGCGTCGCTCTACCTGTCTGAGAAGACTGACCACACCGGGTAGCATGATCAGAGTAAGCCCGTTGCCCCAGCCACCGATCCAACCCCTTACTGAATCCCACAAGCCTGGCAGCGGTAGGGAAGACCCGACGCCCAGCGGCCAAGTGGACTAGGCGCAATGCCCTCCGAAGACCTGCTCTCGTCTTGGAGTGACTCGGGGTCTTAATCCCTAGGGGTGCCAACACGAGCCCCAGGTACCGGAGCACGTAGGCCAGTCACGCAGGCACCCTGGTGGAGATAGTGTCCCGGAGGAGTCACCAATCCCACTGCGAAGGGTCCTCATGCCGGAGCACTACGAACGGAGCCCCCCGGAATGAAGATGGCGATAGCTTTATGGTAACGAGCCTATCCATCTACGAGGGGTCCTTGTATCGGAGCACTACGAACAGAGCCCCCCGTGATTATGACGGCGATGGCTTTGTGGTAACGAGCCCATCCCGTGGCGGCGATGACTTTGTGGTAACGAGTCCATCCCGCTGCGAGGCGTCCTCCTGCTGGAGCACTACGAACGGAGCCCCCCGTGATTGTGATGGCGATGGCTTTGTGGTAACAAGTCCATCCCACTGTGAGGGGTCCTCGTGCCAGAGCACTACGAACGCAGCCCCCCATGATTGTGACGGTGATGGCTTTGTGGTAACGAGCCCATCATGTGGCGGCAATGACTTTGTGGTAACGAGTCCATCCTGCTACGAGGGGTCCTCGTGCCAGAGTACTACGAACGGAGCCCCCCTGGAATGCTGCACACTCCGGAGAGTGGGTCGAAGCATGTTCCACGTCCATGGCGGGGGCGCATGGTGTGGTGAATAAGTGTGATTCCCGAAGGCCTGTATCACGATTGTGGCACATGGGCGCGGCGACGACTGTCGTGAGACCATACCTGGTGTCGGGGGCACATGTCATGAGAATGGCGCACGGGCGAGGCAACGAACATCGCGGAGACAGCGCATGGGCGCGCGTCGGGTGTCCCGGAGACATGACGTGAGTTAAGTGTACCTGTTATACCAAAATAATGAGTGCAATATGTAGTGATGCCAAAGTTGAGGATGATGACACGGGGTTCGTCGGCAACGGGTCATTGGGCGGTAGTGCGTGACTTTGAGCGACGAACGTCTTAAGAGCGACGCACGGTCGCGGACATCGGATGAAGGACGTCACGAGGTTGTTGGGTACGCGTTAGTAAGCTTTGCGCCAGCACAAAACATGGTTTGGAACAGTGTGTGCAAAAAAAAGGGGCAAAGTCAGGGGTTTTGGGGAAGGGCCAAGGCCGACCCCCTGGGGAGGCCGAGGCCGAGGCCGACCCTAGGGTTGGCGGTTGGTGTTTTGATAGGCAATGACGAATCCAGAAGTTGCATTACGACGAGCGTATCAACGTGAATCGTACCCACGTGATGAACAAGGTGCCAAAGTCACATACGAAGCGTACGAAGTGAACAAAGCGCCAATAGGACCTCGCGCGAGGAGGGAACAACTGGGGGGGAAGGCCAAGGCCAATCCCCCATAGAGGCCGAGGCCGACCCCATGGCTTTGGGGGAGGCCGAGGCGGACCCCAAGGGGTTGGCCAAGGCCTTTGCCTCTTGACCCCGTCACTCTGGTTGTGCTGTCGGCCGAAGTTTTTGGTGAAAAGGTGCTCGGGTGATCTCGGCGTGATGGTCGCGCTCTCGTGAGTCATGCTAACACGAAATAAATTGCGCCTAAGTCGTGCACAAAGCGAGAAAAACACGTGTAGTGGGCGTGCGCGCGCTGACCGGTTCGATGCGCTGAAAATTTGACCGTTCATTATGTTGACGTGTCTGCGCAAAGCAGGACCCCCAGCGGGCCATTGGGTCCAACCAGAATAGGTTGGGAACATATATTCATGAATGATACAACATGCGAGTACTACATCCACCTGTCTTTTGAATGACCAATATGAAACAGCATCTAATACGTGAAAACGCCCCTTTATTACTCCAAAACTTCTTTCAATAGTTGTTCGCAAAGAAGCATGGCGGAAGTTGTAAAGCTCTCTCTCATCTTGAGGTGGATGCTCACTAAACTCTTCTAAATGATAACGAACACCACATCAAGGAGAGAGAATCCCATTTTTTGTATCATAATTAGCATCTCCAAGATAGTATTTTCTTGCAAATATGAATAAAGATATATTTCTTTAAGGCACACTACTTGTTAGAAACAACTGAAATATTCTAACTTGTTAGAATCCTAGGTTGTACAATTAATAAGCTCTTTATAAAACTTCAATACTGTTTTGAGGACAATCTTAAAATATCTATGGATTGTCTCGGTAGACCTATGGAACTGTCCACCTATTACCCGAAATCTAACGTTGTGTCCAAGTACATGTGGAAAAATTAGAACTTATTCCCTAATTGACATGTTTGTAGTTGCATGAATTAAAATTTTCTTGGTTAGAAGTTCACATAATCCAAATAATATACAGAAGGCCTCATATGTGTTTGACTTATGCAATGTCAATCACCTCTATACAAAATGGTGTTCATGTACTTCTCCCTCCCAAGTTCATCGTTAACATGGGGCTCCCTTGGTATATAATCCTTCTTATCCCGGCGATTCTCTAGCACAATGACTCTCACATACATGACGGAGACAGCTGCACCCAATATCGCAGTACGAATGTATTTATTATCCATCTACACAAACATTTTGAAACAAATAACAAACTTTCAGTGAACTGTGTATATCTATCCAAAAAGGAATGCTATAAATGGTAATGGAATAAAAAAATCTCAAGAGCTCATATAGTTTGGAGGAAGACATAACATGACATAAACACAAGAGTAAAGAGATAAAAGAAAAGAAAGAAAGCCATCTGAGTAAATAGTATAAAACCTTATTATTTTGGAGGAAGAAGTAGCATCATCAAGAAGAAGGGGCCACGGGTAGGAACATGACTGCCTAAAAGTAAAGCAAATGTATGATGGATGGACAGCCAAGCGCTTCATAAGCCGGGCTAACTTGAGTCCAGGAGCAGTCGTAACAGTTCGCAAATGGTCAGTAATGTGCATTAACTCTAAAAATTTATCAAGTGCCCACATCTAATGCTTGACGCGCCAAGAAGGATATGGAATATCCGTTTGGGCACTTGCCTAAAAGTAAAATCTCTCCCTCTCTCGCTCTCGCGCGCGCATACACACACTCATAATTTGATAACAGGAAAAAAGTAAAGGAAAATTGGACCGATCCTACGACCTGAAGAACCACCTGGTTTCCTAGTCCTGATGAAAAAGATAAAGGTAATGGAGGGAATTTCATGCATTCCACTAAGAAATGTACCCTTTCTAATCAATCCAAGTCCACCAAGTGAGTCCTTTGCCTTTGTCACCAACCCTTTCCTGCCTTTTCAACTGAATGCCTTTCTACAGTAAAAAATATATATGAATGTGAGAGTTATTTCAGATGGATTATCCAACTTCTGTTCAGCAAGTAATCAAGAAGACCAAGATTTCTCACCCCATTCTTGAAGAATAGACTCCAACTATGTTCCGGATCCATAATACGCGCAATCAGATTCAGGCTACTACAACAAATAAAAAGTGGACGAAATCAAACTCACTGAACTCTATTGAACATATGAAATCACTACATCAGAGAGTAAAACAAGAAATAGCTTCTGAGTGATCCCTCATCAACCAACGAGTGATCTAATTATGATTGAAGCAACCTATGAGATGGGAACATGGATCAATCTGAATCAAATTCAAGGAACCATTCAGATACCCTGATTGCAATATTCTGAATCAAATTTATGGTACCAGTGGTTCAAAAGTCCAAAATGTTGAGGATTTCAAAACATGATAACAAAGGAAGGTTATCTCTAACGCCCAAACAAGATCGATGGCGCATCCCATTGTTCCCATTAAAACATCATCAATCCCAGTGCCAAAAGGCCGAGTCTGGCTAGTATATAAGGATGACTGCTCCGTGAAAGATGAAGCTTAAGCATGACATGGCTTATCAGGAATGACAAAAACCCAAATCTTCCAAATCCCAATAAACAAGATGAATGAGATCATTATGAACTCACAAGATTTTGCATAAAAAATGGAACAAAAGCTTAACGAATTGAAGAGGCGTCAATAAATTAGAGGGTACGCTAAGATCTAAGGAGAAGCCAAGCGGTCATTGAATAAGAAATAAGAGTCAGTGAAGAAGAAGATCCAAAGACAGAGATAGAATGAGAGAGGACAAACCCTGAAGAGGTGGAGGCAGAAGTGGCAGAGACAGAGGCGGCGGTGGCTGGCAGAAGCGGCGGTGAGGAGGGAGCGGTGGCAGAGGCAATGGTGAGGAGGCAGATGGAGTCGGGCAGAGGGGAGAGAAGTGGCGGGAGTTGTTTAGGAAAATGACTTGTGGGTTTGCTTTTGCTAAGCCGTTTTCCGGAAAATTTATCTTTGTTTTTTCATGGACCGTAAATATTTTTTGTAAATAGTTTTTTAATTAACACGCTAAACACCGAAAAGTACAAGGCCTAAGATTCAACTTCTTGAACCCTTTGAACAGATATGATGTACACGACACCTGAGGTTGCAAATATATGTCCGAGTTTGGGGGCAACGGACATGTAGTTTGGTGGGTTCTTGAAGTAATTGTTGTCTTCAGAATTAAAAAGTACAAGCTGTCCAGGAATAACTCGGTCATGTTTAAAGGATCGAAAATGCTTTAAACAAAATTAGTCACGTGAAAGCAAGATAGACTTGTATTACCAGGCAACCTGGCCACTTTAGTATATACTCGGGGACGCATTAGCCAGGTTGTGTGACCAAGAGGACAACATTTACCTATAAACACTAAAAGCATCTGTGACTGGTCTTAGAGTACATTCAAACAGAAAACTATCTACTTACAATAGTAGCTGGGTGTGAGTATCCGGGCACTAAAACTATTCAAAGACCCTGGAGTAGGATAAAATGGAGAAGAGGGAAGAAAAACAAGGCAATCTCAATGGACTTGAAACCAGGCAAAATGTTTTGAAGTTGGTCACTAGCTACTAGTTCTGTAAATAGGGTGTCATCATCTTGTTTTTTTGTGTTTGCATTTGGTGTGTTAATGATCAAACTTTATCATTTTCGGTCACGTGACTTGAGTTGGTAATCCCTCTGAGTATGATTTAGAGAGTGAAGCTGCCCTTTCTCCCCGATTTGTACTGTTTTTGAGTTACTTATACTTTTCAGTGTGTTTTTTGGTCATTTGAAATTGACCAAGGTATTTGAATCTCGACAATTCATGCTAATGATGCTACGGACCACTATCCCAATAAACCACAAGTCCAATCCTCCAGGACCCATGTGGCAACAAAGTTTTCCTAACAAACTAATTTCAAGACTGCTATTGCATATCAGAACAATATGACAGTTTTTTAAGACTGATCTTAAATGCTAAGATGTCTGGTGTCAGACGGGATGTTAGGACCTCACCTCTTTTAACCTTAGCATGCGCGCTACGGTCCAAACTTAACCTTGTCACGCTGAGCCCGGGAAGTCTCTCTCTAGCTTACGTGAGATGTACCCAGCTCACCTTTTGTTTGTCCCAATCATCTTAAGAACCCTCCCTTCATATGTCACTACAGCATGTATGGCGACAATAATTTAGCTTTAGCAACAAATAAAACTTGAAAGCCTGTTAAATAGCAAAAATGGGCATGTATTTAGCCTCACACTTTCATCTATGTATGCCTTTACTGAGGTGTTAGATATACCATTTAGAGATTATGTTTTACTGCTTTACTAGTATTATGCAAAGGCTCTCATGTCAACACTTGATTACTCAAAACAATAGCTGCAGTGCAGTACATATATACAGAACAATGTCAAAATTAGAGAAGTAGGAAGAAGAAAAAAAGCACATGTAATTTCCATTTGTTCTAGGCACAGGATTAACGTGTGTCTAGCCATCGAGTAATAAATTACTAGACATATCGAAATAAGATCTGTCGGGAGTGATATCGTGGGCTACCCTCAGAAGGTGCTCTATGTTGATATCTGGATAGCGCTGTAGAAGCTTTAAATTCGCCACAAAATCACCGCTCAATAATCTGCTCTTGACACATAACAGCATTGCACAACAAATCCGTAGAAGCATTTCCTGCACATATCGGATTCTCCAATCAAAAGGCATATTGCATAAGTTGGTAATATGTTCCAAATCAATATGGAACAACAGGATTGTTTCATACAATCCCGTGAACACTAACTGAGCTGCAGAAGTGTTTAGGTGGGAGAGAAGAAGGACCTGAACACCAAAAGGATTGCTTAGAAGAGAATCCCAAATTCTCAAAATAGAATGGAAATCAAACTCCTGAGTAAGTAACAATGTGATCCACCTGAATGCATAGAATTGCGGATTAACCTGCTCATTAGGACACATGAATAAGCTTCATAAATTCATAGATCGAAATATGCCTATGCTGGTGACATAGCTGCCAAACGATTCTTGATGTTCTATTTTTTTTTTCCTTTGTACCGTGTGTGCGAGTATCTGTGTGGGTGCACTTTGGGGACTAAATGGGGAAGACTGAACTTGGAAGTGATGAAGTGAGATAAGAAATCCGGGGTGTTTGTGCAGTGGCAAAAGATGCAATTCAGACCTTGTTGGTGTAACTTACCTTGGTCGTAAATTCAAGATGTCGCCACAATTCTTCATCATTAGCTTTCAGTAACTCTGATAAGCGGGAAAGATTAGAGTGGATACCCATTGGACTATTGTCAAGTTGTTCACAGAAGTGATCAACTGAATCACTCAAGAGTCGGACAAAACAGGCAAAACTGTCTGGTTCTGCATATGCCTGCAAAACGGAACAAAACTTATGAGCTATTAAGTTGGATTATCCCTAAACATAGACTCGACATGAATAGCGTATAGTCTGACATATACAATTCCTCTACAATGTTTGGCTATTCAGGCACAAGAATGCTGGAGGCGAGGTACCATATAAGTACAAGAAAGATGCTGCAGTCGGGCATGGCCACAATAGATGGGCTGAGAGTTCTTCAAAGGTTGTGAGAAGGGTGTACCTTGGTGAATACAAGAGCTTGGGTTGGGTACAGTGTTTCAACGCTTTTGTGGATATCCGAGTCTGGATTAACCTTTTCTCTTAAAGTTACTCCTAGCAGGGTAGGCTTAGATGATCGACTCTTTTGTGATTGTCTTGGCTTTGACTATTTTCTCTTCTTCATCTCTAATTGTGTGGGCACGTGATTTCCTTGGAACAGGTGTCGTCACTTCCCGAATAGTTAAGAGGATCTGATCCCATGCAGATGCATTCATATAAGTATGCCAGAATACATTTCACTCAATAATAAGAGGTCCTTCTTAACAGTCTTCTCCATACGTTATACATGAGAACCCAAAACAGAAATAAGTCTGAAAGCAACCAATATATAGGTGGGAGGTTTAGTTCTTTTCCCGTCTTGCTTTTTAGTCAAACATGAAAGATTTCGATGGCATTGAAGAACCGATTCACTTTGGACTGAATGGCAGGGCTCTATTCTTATGTTGCTTTGAGGACAAAGATGCTGCGAACAGAGAGTACCTAGAATACTACCCTTTCCGTGAAACAAATTAGGTCGATCATATCCAGATTAGCCCCAAGTAAATGAAATATGCTACAGTATTACTCGACTGTTTTGCATGTATCGAAGTACTAGCCCCGAGATTAGATCTAAAAAATTGCTTATAAAACCTCGTTTCAACCAAAGTTTTGAGAGGTTCAACCCCACTTGGATTTCAACAAGCCAACTTAGTTTTTAAAAGTTTGAAATAAAAATAAATTGTAGAATATCCTTACGGCATTTTGCTCTTCAGTGTCGGTGCTGAAGACATAGTATAATGGTGCCAAAACCTCGTTCATGCCTTGCACATAGCGGATTGCAGGATTTAGCTTTGCAAAGAGGAGAATAATGTTTCTCATAGCGTCCTGCAGGCACAAATACAGCAGAAGATTTCGAGCTAAAGTAAACGTTGATTGGAAACATGACATTAATCTTAAGTGAAGAAGGACGTAATTGGAAGGCAGTGGGGAACATTTTACCCTATTTTTCCTACTCAATGATGAGTCCGCCGAGAAGAATTTCATATCTGGATGTGTGCGTTGCAAATCGCGTTCAATTTGCTCTAAAACCTCTGTAAACTAGACACACCCATGCGATTCATGGTTATCAACATCAGACACGTAATACTACGATACTGCAAAGCAAGGGAATTACCTGAAAATATTGATGCCACACACTTGCCTTACCAAGGCTTAAAGGGTGATCTTCATTAGAAACATCATGCCGCTCAAGCGCTCCATCAACATCACTGTCAGCATACCGCTGATTAAAACTCAATCACTTACCATTTCTTCTTGAGAATTCTGACTGATTAAAGCGTTTGATTAGTGTGGTAATATTATGCAACAGTAACAAAGCCCAAAAAAAATCCAAGTTTTTTCTCAGCAATTTAGTTTAGCAGCATCATAAGTAACCAGTTTTTTCTCAAGGTAATGTTTTCCTTACAAATAGCGTCTTACAGGATTCAATAGAAGTTCCCCTTTTAGCTTAGCATATTTTGTCCGATTGTCAGTCAACTCTTTGTCCCACAAATCTCGAGAAGCAGGTAAATACCCCAATAAAAGCTGTAGATGCACAAAACATGAGGATAAATATACGCATAGATAAATAACATGTACAACCCTCAGAGAAGAATCTTAGTAAGCTGCCATTATCTGGTACCATAATCTAGTCCAGTGTGCTGGCAGCCTGGCAGTAGTTGTCAGCATATAAAATCTAACCTTAGGATACGTTATCTCGCTCCATAGTCCATAGTAGGAATTAAAGCAAAAGATTTTAGCACTTCAATTATTAGACACACTAATTGATTTTTCTCGCTTTTAGGGAAGCAAATAAAGATAGAATCAGAAAGTTATGAGAAACTAGAAAATACAGGAAAAATAAAAGAGAATGTAAATAAAGAACTGTAGTCAAGCCTGGGGATATGACTTATACTTGTCTTGTAGGCATGGAGGCAGCTACTCAGTGTAACATGTATATCAGTATGACTGCGCTATAAATCAGAACCAATTTACCTAATGACAGACTATGGACGATTTGTTTGTACTTGATTTGGGGGGGGGGGGGGGGGGGGGCTCTGGGGGCTATGGGCCACTGATGGTGCATCGCCATGAAAATTTGGCAAAAATAGACGAAGTCCGTACAACACTGAGTGCATATCTAGCCAACGTATAATAGTTAGTGTCTCAGCATTTTCTCTACAAAAGCAGCACATTTGAGCATAGTTGATTAGGTCAGGACTATGTGAAGGAATGAAAGTTAACAATACAACATCAGTCTCACATGATGACATAAGTCGAACCCAGTAGCCTTAAAGAAGGGTCAGTCAATTTACTACACTGTCCTTAACTCGTCAAGTTCAAGTTCTTCATAATGCTTCATCACTCAAGTTGGAGCCCAAAAACTGGAGGCAGAATGATACTTCATAATGCTTTCCAAGCATGACCAACAACTATTAATGCATGGCGATACTCAGCTAGCTATTTTGCCAGCTTTACTCTTTAAAGTAATCTTAAAGACACTTTCCATGATTTTTGGATTTAATCGTATTGTAAGTTTCAAATTAATGAAAAGAAATGAAGTAACTAATGTTACCACACAAAGCATTTTCGATTTCTAAACTGGAGATTGACCTGCTCAGGTACATGGAAAAGTGCCACGATAAGTTAATTGTTGACATTGATGTTTTTGTCGAACAGCTCTTTGCATACACAAGTCTAAGCCTCTTTGAGATGCAACAATTTCTGCCAAGTCTGTCTTCTACACGACAATATGGCAACTGATGATGCTAAAGCAAGGTCTAATTTATCAGCCTCTTCAAATGTTCCAAAGGTCCCTTGCACGGCACAAGTTCCTTTGAGGAAGACACTTCGAATTCATATGGCTAACGGACTGTACTACATGAAAGAAATTGATAGATGTCGTGTGACGTGGGATCATAAATTTCTTTTCACAATCTATAGATTTTTTCCACTTTTAAAGGCTACACAAGAGATCGTACTATAAGTAGAAAAAATGAAAGAAGCAGAAAGATGCTCAATTTAAGATTAAGGGGACTCAAAATTAGCATATGTAGCACACTCTAGAAAGATAGAATCTTTTGAACAAACAACCGTTTCTGACATTCCCTTGTTGACAGTTCAAGTAGAAGAAATTTTCTCTGTCCTTCCGAAGGTACTAGTTAGCATGTGTTAAGTTTGCATATCCAAGTGCTGCACAACATATGATCTGATGGCATACAACCAGCTAGGTGTAGCAGTTGCTAATTTTAAGAACCTCGATCTACTGTTACTCTGAAGGCTTGGCAACCTTCAAGATTTTCTTACATCGTAGTCCAATGACATGAAAGCAATAGGTCATGGAGCGCAATTCTGTTGTCCAGCAATTGATCATAAGAAACACAAGAAAACTGTAGGTAGGGTCCGATTATGCTACTATACCCCACTTTGATCTTGTGAAATGTACTATGCTTGTATAATGACTGCTATTTGATGGCTTACCAAGATCACCAGACTTGGCAAAACTCAAGATTATGGAGTAAATCACAAAACCTCATGAAGTTCCATGTAAAGAACTGGAGTTGAATCAATAGAGACTGATATAAGAAAGTAGTACTACCACATTTATGCCCTACATAATCTGTAAAAGACTTGTATGCATCAATTTATAAGACAATTTGGAAAGTCTTGTAGAGATTGATTAACCAATGGAATACCAACCTTCCAAGCTTTCGCACGTAAACCACCACCATCAGGAAGCCCAGAAATAGCAATCCTTTGCAACTTCTCCAAATTTATCTCCTTTTGAGAAAGCTATTAATCCACACCAAAAAAAAAAAATCAAAGAATGAACATAAATGAAAATCCCCCAATATCTATCAGCAATGGGAATAAAAGCTGTTGGAGACAAAGGATACTCAAACTCATACACTCACTGATATGAAGAGGACATGGAGAGAACTTGAAGAGAACACATAATATACCTTAAAAATTTTATCTCATAGTTCTTCCTAATCTTATACTTGCATCATCTTACACCTTTTTATAGTACTTCTAAGCAACTCAGAGACATGTAATTCAGTTACCACTTATCCACAATTCAACAATATAATAGTCACTACTTCCACTAACACATAACAATAATGCACTTGTAACTTATGCAGCCACTAATACACAACTTAATAACAAATTAACATGTCACACTAATCACCACTCTAAAGAACTAAATCAAGTGTATTTTCCAACACCCCCTTTAAACTTGATTTGTGTCTTCAATTATTCTTCTTGATTGAGGGGCTTGATGAGTGCCAATATGGTATTCATCTCCAATTCCATCAAGAGCAACAATCTTCTATGCCACTTCTTTTGACGTGTATCGCATGTGGCACATCTTTTTGTTACACCTCTGGCATTTCTTCGTCACTTGTGTGCATACTGGATCTTGAGCATTTTCTTTGGACATTTCAAGTTAACTCGTCCGGGTCAAAAAACATCTCCATATTCAGCCAACCTGTGTCACTCAACAAATTCTCCACAACAAGTTGAGGATAATAACTTGTTTGACTTTCAACAAAATCATTGTCCTTCCCAGGCATGAAAAACAACTCGCTAGGATGATATTCAATGAAACAAGTTTTCAAAGCATCAACCTTAGCTGCATATCTTTGTAGCACTACCACATCATTCTTAGCCATGAAAAAGTAATCATTACTCTCTTCTTCAAATTTGTGAGGCCTTATAGTGGAAATGTCCCAACCACATTTTCTTCTTTTAAAGAAAAATTAAAGGTCATACCTAAGGAGTTCACTTTTTGACCTCCGTGAAGTTTTATATCTTTGTCAATGCTCTTATCTTCCATCTCTTCATATTGAGCATTGTTATTACCATCTTTATTCTCGCTCTCCTCCATCTTTTCAAATGGCTTTTCTCCATTTGTCAACTCGTCATTCTCATTGGCTTTTAAAAGCCTTGAACTCTTGTCCAGCCTTTGTCTCCTCTGTTTATTCAGCTTCAGAACCGTGAAACTTGTTTCTATCCTGTATTAGAGTTTCTTCCTCGAGATGTTCACCATTTTCAGTTGTGAACTCATCTTCTTCCTAGCTTTGTACCTAATACTCCTTAGGTAATAAGTCACGTCTATGGTTGGAAGCAACGACCTGGATCATTTGTCAAACATCACTTGGAGATCTTACATTTCCAATGCGCATCCATATCTCTGTGTGTGACGGCCTTCTGCAACACTCGGAGTGCCTTTTCTTCCTTCATTTGTCGAATTCCTTTCGACAAGCTAATATGTGGTTCTTCACCGACCACATCCCATAAATCACACAATTTGAGATATAATGAAAGGACACTCTTCATTCTCACATAATTTGAGAACATCAATTTCTCACACCAAATATCCATTTTGGATACTTTTTTCTAAAGCCGTAATGACTAAAATTTGACGTCACAACGTCCTCTAGGATCATTGTGGCTCTGATACCACTTTGTTGGAGACAAAGGATCACTCAAACTCATACACTCACTTATATGAGGAGGACATGGAGAGAACTTGAAGAGAACACATAATATACCTTAAAAATTTTATCTCGTAGTTCTTCCTCATCTTATACTTGCATCATCTTACACCTTTTTATAGTGATTCTAACTAACTCCTAGACATGTAATTAAGTTATCACTAACCCACTACGTCAAAAATATAATAGCAACTACTTCCACTAACATATAACAATAATGCACTTGTAACTTATGTACCCACTAAGATACAATTGAATAACCCACGAACATGTCACACTAATAACCACTCTAAGGAACTAAATCAAGTTTATTTTCCAACAAAAGTTTCGTGGTTAAAGACATTTTCACAAAAATATTAGCCATCTTAGGATCATTGTCAAAAAAAAAAATGGCGGGTTTGACGAAGAGCCTACCACCCCCATATATGGCATAATGGTCGCTAAATAAGCTCAGTGACTCTTAACTAACAATGCTAAAACTGCTGCTAAGCATTGTCACTAAAGGTATCTGCAAATATGCATCTACTATAAGGGGGGTTATAGACTCTTCTTACCGCCGAATTACAGCCAAAATCCGTCCCTATCTAAATGCCAATGTTAGTGTCTGTTAATTGCTGTTATATGAAGGTTGTTACTTTAGATAGGTTCTTGTAAACACGCATTGTAGTCTAAACTTTTCTAATATATTTTTGTTCAAAAAAGGGAGTATATATTATGAAAATAATAATAGATCAAAATTGATGTAAAATACGAAAACTAAACATGGCATAAGTTTCAAGTCCGGTCCAGTCCAGTACCTCGTATACAAGATCCGATCTCTCGTCATCCGCCGCAATTACTTCCGACACAGACGCCGAAACTTGCGCTTCTTTAACGGGCTTTGTCCGAACCAATTTCTGGTCAACCAAGTCACCACGGCGCCCCTGATCATCGTCGTCATCATCATTGTAGCCACCAAGTTCTCGATCCGACGGGAACCCACTCGGCAGAAAGGTCTCGAGCTCCTCACCCAGCTCAAGAGCTTGATCGGACCCTCCGTATTCTTCGCCTCTGTCCTCGAATCCTGTAGCGACTAAGCTGCCAAGCCTGTCGGGAAATGCTCGGCGGGCTCTTTCCGGGAGCTTGAGCTTGGCTTTGAGCAGCATGTTGGGGAGTCAAGGGAGTGGGGCTGGGGGTGATTTGCGGGTGGGTTTGTGAGGTTTTCCCATGGCAGTTTCGGGGAGATGAAGATTTGGGGGAGTTTTTGTGATCCATTTGTCTGGTTTCAGTTTCACTCTCAGGCGCGGACTCTCTGTTTTGGGAAGAATGGTAGTTAACGGTTGAATGGTAGGTGGGCCACTTGGGACCCATCAATATTTCAAAAGATAATTTATTGTCCCGCAAATTTTTGATACGGAGACTAAGGGCCGTTTGACAGGGTTTTTTTTGTTCTTTTTTTTTCAGTTTTGAAAATTGGAAAAAATAGGAGTGTTTGGTATCACTTTTTTTTTCAATTTAAAAAGTGGCATTTGAAATTGTAGAGTAAAAAAAAAAGAGGAAAAAGCTCTTTTCGTTTTCACTTTAATTTTTTTTTTAGACCTCCATCACAACTCACCCGTCGCCAATAGCCACCACCCACCGCCGCTCGGTAACCACCGACAGCCACCTCTGGCCTCCGGCAGCCACCACCGGACGGCGGTGGGCGGTGGCCACCGCCGCCGCCCGACAGCCACCTCCGGCCGCCGACAACCACCACCGGGTGGCAGCCACCTCTGGCCACCACCGCCGGCAGTTACCTCCGGCAGCCACCGCCGCCCGACAGCCACCTCCGGCCGCAGGCAACCACCTCCGGCCGCCGGCAGCCACCGCCGGACAGCAACCACCTCCGGCCACCACCGCCGGCAACCACTGCCGGCGACAACCACAGCCGGCCACCACCACCGTCGACCACCGCTACGCCCCACCATCGCCACCGCAAACCACCTCAAAAAAAAAGTCAAAATAAAAAGGGTTACCAAACACAAAAAAAAAACTAAAAAAAAAAAGAGTTATCAAACACCCACTTGTTTTTGTAAAAAAAAATAAAATTAAGCTGCTCTTTAAAACTTGCTTTTTAAAAACTGAAGACAAAAAAAAAGCTCTGTCAAACGGAGCCTAAGTAACGCCACGCAGGCGCCTAATAGATGCTTACGAGGCGATGAATGGACAAGGTCTCCAAAATATTCTATATTCTTCTTGTACATAAGAGATAGATCTAGATAAGATTCTAGAATGGTAGAGAACCTTGTTAATAGCTAGAGAATTCTAAAAGCGGAATATGATCCGTAAGATGGAATGTATTTCCACCGTCCGTCGAGAGGTGGACTAGAATAAATAACCAAGGCCTCACTTGGCCAAAGCACACAAATATTCTTGTACACAAGCAATACAAGCATACATTCTCCCAAACTCTCTCTTGTGTTCTTCTTTGTGCTTTCGCTTCTAGCATCGCCCAGCCCGAGTGGAAGGCTAACTTAGCATGAGCAGGGGGCTCACTAACTAAGTGCCGCACGGTTCGACGTAGCGAGAAAGTTCGGTCCGTGACAGGTGGTATCAGAGCTTAGTTACGAGGGGTCGTGACAAGCAAGGAGCAACAATGGCAGGCAAGGATACTAGTGTGGGAGCATCAGGAGTTGCCAAGGAGAATGTCGTTGCGGAACGTGGGCGAGATCCACTACCACCCACCGATGGGAAGAAGGGTGGTCGTGGCCAAAGCAAGTCAAGAGATACGATCGCTTCGTTGGATGGACGAACGTGTGTCTTGGAAGAAACCATGGGCGATGTGAAAGACCGCTTGGGCTTCGTCGAGCAAAAACTCCAAACCTTGGAGGATCATGTGTTAGAGGAGCTCGAGTCTCTCAAGGAGGCCGTGATGGGTCAAGATGAACTGCGCACTCGATTCATGGAGTTGTTCGTGAATCTTCAAGAACAACTCGATGTGGTTAAAGTTGGTGTGGAGGAGACGAGGCAAGAAACGGCCATGTGCAAGAGGGCCATTGCGGGTGGAGCCGTCATCACTCATAGTCCAAGGGTAGACGCGCCAAAGCCGGAGGAATTTGGCAGCAAGCGGGATGCGAAGGAGTTAGACAACTTCATATGGCATATGGAGCACTACTTTGAAGGTGCTAGCATTACGGATGAAAAGGCTAAGGTAAGGACTGCCACCCTCTATCTCACCGACACGGCTACTCTATGGTAGCGTAGGAAACACAATGATATTGAGAAAGGCTTGTGCACCATAGACACTTGGGATGTGTTCAATTCTTATCAACCGTCTTTGTCAGCGCCTCCTATTACGAGATATTATCTCGTATTTCAACTTGTTCCAACTAGATCCCATGCATAGAATTGGGATCATACTTCCTCAACATTGACACGTGATACACGTTATGCAATCAACTCAATCTTAGACATAGGTCAACCTGTACACTATCTTCTCAATCCTAAACATGATTTTAAACGGTCCGATGAACCTCGGACTTAACATCCTCCACTTCCTGAATCGCATGATTCCTTTCCACGGTGACACTTATAAAATGTACTATGTCATCTACTTCAAACTTCAACATCCTACACCTCTTGTCAGCATAACTTTTCTGCTAATTCTACGCAATAAGATTTCTCTCTTGAATATCGTTCACCTTGTTTTCTATTTCTTTGCACCGTCTTGTACGAAACAGTCTCAACACTAACCACATTCTACAAATAGGTGTGTGGCATCTTCGGCCATACAACACTTCATAACAACTAACCACTCATTTAACATAAGTTTGGGCAAGTCGTTCAAAAAAACGTTATTCTCGAACAAAATAAATCGGAACATCATAGTCAACCTATCCACTACAGCCCAGATGAATGTATATCTCTTAGTTGTTCGCGGTAACCTTAACACCAAAATTCATCATAATATGTTTCCACTTCCACTCAGGTGCAAAGAGTGGTTGCCACTATCTGGCGATCTTATGATCCACTTTTACCTGTTAGCAGGTTAAACATCGAGCTACAAACTTTTATATATCCCTCTTCATGCTAGGCCACCCAAATTCTTTGGGTCGTAACCTAGGGTACATTTTCGTCTTCCCTAAGTGATTTAGTACCCTAAACTATGAGTACTCTTCATAATTCCTTTCTCTCAATTCATCACTAGGTGGAACACATATCCGACCTTCACATTCAAAATTATCACCCTTATCACCATCAAAATTTTCCTTTTTATTCACTTTAAATCCTCATTGGATCTCAACGTCCTTTCATCTTGGCCTTAAGCTTACTTGATTTGATTAAGATCCGCTGGTCACATTTCCATGTGAAGCAACCTATTACTTCCTTTTCTCTTTACTCGAATTTTGATTTCGAGTTGTTCACATTCTTATTAACTTGGCGTAACAATCATCACAGTCAGTTTTCCCTAATAGGGCATCTTAAAGAGATTCTCCATGACTTTCCGGTAGCCTCCGACTTACCTTAGGAAGCTATTCTTTTCAAACGCCAATTTTATCATTCCCATTTGTCACCCTTTTCCACTTTCCCCGAATCTCCTAACTTGCTTCCGCATTAACCCCTTACATTCAGATTTCCTAGTCAAACTTCACATTTCTCGAATTTAACATACAACTTTGCTTTCTTAAGATTTCTCAAACTTGCCATTGTGCAAGTTCTGCTTTGCCCTTAATATCATTCATAAGGTCACCAATCAGGCGACGACACAACAATCAAGTACTCTCAAAAGACTTGATTCCTCGAATTTATAACTGCCACATGGGCCTTAATTAATCCACCTGGCATCACCAAAAATTTAGAATGTCCGTCTCTGTTTCTAAACACAATCTTGACAACTTCATCCTTCCTTATTCCTTAACTAGTGATGACCTGTTCTAAGGTCAGTCTTAGAAAGAAAATGCTTAGTACCTCGCAACTGATCAACATATCGTCTAGGTCAGGCAATGAGTAATTATTCCTGACTGTCACCTTATTCAATTTCTGATAGTCGGTACACAGTCTCAAAAACTTCTCTTTCCCTTTTTGCTTCCATGACCATCACTCTCCTTTAGAGCACCTCTGTTCAATGTACCCTGGCTGTTAACATTTGGAACAACTTCTTTTAATTCATCTTAAACATTAGCTCAACAGCTTACTCACATATATAAGGCATTTTGCAATTGCCTTAACATAGTCCGTGCCCTCAGGCCTCAATCCACACTATCCACATTCTTTATTTTTTTCCTTCCTCTTTGTCTTGAACTTGTCCAGACTATTTATTATGTACTTGTTTCTTACACTTCTTTCCACTTTTCCAGTTCCGATCCTGAATTCTACCTCTTTTTCATCCTCGCTCTTTTCTTTCTTCCCAGACCTCTTCATTCCTGCCTCCATCACTTGGTTTTGCCTATTATTCCCATAGTAATTCCCCATAGAACCTCCTTACCTGTCCCTTTTTAAGGATTATTTTCTAACTTTCCTTATTTTATCTCACTTTTCACATTTTCTGTCCTCGCCTGATGAGGGCAGTTAGGCCAACTCATCAAATTCCCTGACATCCTTTTCTGCCTTTCTATCCTTCCATTTAGCACGCTAAACATGTCTCCAACTTACAATGTAACTTGAACAAATATATTTATCATCAAGTTACTTATACCTATCCCGGGCAACGTAAGCCAAATAAGCTACCATCCTCAACTTGTTCATGCCCATCGTCAATAACTTGAAACTCCTCTTGTACATATGACTAGCAACTATCATCTTTTTGACGTTTTCTCACATCATGTTACTTCAACTATCTTCTCCATCTCTCAAATTCACATAGTTGTCTACACCATACCATTTCCCTCCCGTGGGATTTCACCCGGGGCGGGCATCCTAACAGTCTCGAGATCTACTCTTTTTTTCTTCCGTTTACTGGGGCTGTCATAATAGCAGCCACCGGTTGTATTTTTAAAACTCCCACCATCTTTCGTAGAAGTCTCACTAGCTCTTTCTTAATGTCTTCTTGACCTAATACAGCTTCCAGCTTATTCCTTCCACCTACATCCTTGACATTCACCATCGTCATCTCTATTAAGGGTCCCTCTCGATTGGGCACCCTCTCTCGGCTTTTCGAGGAAGGAGTAGCATGATAATTGAAATTGCACACCATATTATTAACCTTCACGCTCAAACAGCTAATGGTTTTCATCACTAAACAACCCCCCCCCCCCCTTTTTATAATAGTATGTAAATAATACTAGTTCCTCATCACCCTTCCCCTTCTAAATCACAACTTTAGGTCCGATTTCAAAAGCGGACTCCACCCCTACTCGTACACCTCAGAGAAACCATAATGCTTCTTTAACAATTTTAGGCTTCAATGACTCCCTCTTAGAATTAGTTGTTGCCTGTCTTTAGGTATTGCTCTATTAGAGGACAATCATGAACAACCTGTTATATTTCTCCCGAGTGACCCATATGCTGGCGTCCATCGTCTCCCTTAATATCTAATTTCGATACTTACTTCTTGTCCTCTCGTTCAACTTTCAACCTCTCTATCGATTAATCAATACCGCTTGTTTAGGACTCGAATTGACTTGCCGATGAGTCCCTTTTTTTTCTTTTCCTCATCACTTGGAAGTACTTTTTCTTCCGAAATCTCATTAAAATTCTACTCATTCTCACTCTCGGCTCCTCATCTTTACATTCACGGTTTACACAATAAAAGTGCTCAACCTCAAACATCTTTCTCTACCAAGTCCTTTTATTTCAATTTCTCCCGGACCTCGATTCAGTTCTCTCAACCCTAATTCCATCTCTTTTTTATTCTCATCAGGATCCCTTTTTTAGATCCGACACCGCAACCTTATTATTATCAAACCACTCTTCTAAAACTAGGTCAACCATCTCTTTCTTCCATTCCCCGCAGCAATAGCAGGAACACTGAGGTCATGAATAAACATGCCTTAGCCAACCTCGACCCACATATCTTAACGATGCTCCTAGTTCAACCAAATCATCAAGATTCTTTTTCTACTTCTCTCATCAACACTTAGGCCTTCCACCAGACACTTCAAAAGTCTACAGAATCATTTGCCTAAGCTCTGATACCAACTTGCAACACCCTCAACCCAGGTGACATCACTGGACTGAGTTATCAACCATTATCATATTCAAAACCCTGCGCTGAATACAGAGCAACTACATCCTCATACTCAAACATCATTAATAGAAGCTCCAAAATACGTACTTACAAAAAAATTTCTTACAAACATACATCATACTGCAGCGGAAGACTTTCAGGTCTTTAAACAGCATGAATGTTTACAACCTAATATACGACTGTAGTCGTAGGACTCTTAACAACATATCTCGCAACTCAATCTTTATCCCACCATTCTTAGCTGGTCTTACCTCACACAACTGATCCCATTACTCAACTTTTCTAGCTTGTTTCTTTTTCCTTTCTAGAAGGTACTCCTTGATCAACCTTATAGCCTGCACAATACAATATAAGGAATGAGCGCAAATCGCCCAGTAAAGACAGCACGAGGAGTATCATGTACAAATGATTCAAAATACTCGAAGGAATAATAATCATCTCAACGATAGAAATGAATCAAGACTTCCAATAAATTTTTGACATCAGCATAATTGTCAAGCAATAATTTTTCTTTCGTTAGACTGAGCGGCTTTAAGGCCCAACAGAACAGCATTACTGTCACCTTCTCATGGACTGGACTGACTGACTGACTATGCAAGTGAACCCAAAATCCAAGGTCGTAAAGATAAACATCATTGAAATACAAATCATTAATATCATCAACATAAAAAAAAATCAAATGCAATGTACGTGGACATGACAGATATGACTCGACCAAACACGACAGACTCTGCTCGAGCGACATTCATCCTCTTTAGCCAGTGATCATATTTCATAGGCCATCCTCCTCATATTGATGTCCCATTTTACGGGATGCTCATCTCAATCTCAAATAAACAGAAAAGACATTGTCAACGAGAAGGGAACTCATTTAGAGTGCTTTCCCTAACTGCCTTACAACCAAACAGCAGGACTTCTTCAACGGGACGGACTAAGGGAAAATTTATTTCACCTTACGTCCTCAACAACACAGCTCAACAAGGAATACCGGATCAACAAATCAACCGGTGTTCAGACATAACAACAAGAGTTCAAGGTGACATCATCAACATGGCGGACTTGAGAGAAGATTACCGCAAGCCCTCAACAACGTCCTTACATGAGAGAAATGTCAGTTATCAATAAGTGCCGACATTTCACAACAACAACGCAACGATCTCTACAGCATCATCATCAGTGATAGGGCGGACTTGAGAGAAGTTGCCATAAGTCCTCAACGGTGTTCTTAAAGAGAAGAGATATCGGCTATCAATAATTGCTGGCATCACAACCACCACACAACAACCCCTACACAATATCATCATCAACTTCAGGTATGCTAATCGAATCAAATCATAGCATACTAGGATACATATCATCCTCATTAAATTCTATCAACAGGGCGGACTAAGGCAATTATTCTACCCTAAGTCCTCAACAGCACAATTCAAATATACGTATACCGGTCACAATGACTACCAGTGACCCATCATAACAATAAGAATTCAACCATACGTCATCAACATGTCATGCTAATCAAAACAATGAATTAGCATATCAGAACCGTATTGTCCTTATCTGATTGGCTTATAGCCGAACTAACACGCAATCTTTGATGGCAACGAGCTGCATCACCTAGTCAAATCATACCCTGCTCGTTAGTCATTATTCAACATATACACAATCATTATTCTACCCCTTCCTATTTAATCATCTATAGCATTTTATGACAGTTTGTTAGTCTAGTCCAATAACTGGATCATTAATCCAGCCTTATCGATGCCTCCATAGTAATCACTTCCATTATTTAACGTATTAACACCATTCCTCACTTCCCACCACTCTGAACGCTTAATTACGGGCGTTCCCTAAAATTTAGCGCCAACATGACAATTTATCAAAATATCCCCTGGCAGCCATCGCCCCAACAAACATCTCAAAACAACTTTAAAATAACTTTTTGGGTGTCTTACACCCCTTCCAGAACTAAAAGTCATTCGAAAAATTTTATAGAAAAAATTACCAAAATACCCCCCACTAAGCGACAAATTACTGAAATGCTATCGGGGTTCACTAACACCCCAACGCCCCAAATCAACTTCAAAACAACCTTCCAAGTGTTTTACAACTCTTTCTGTATGAAAACTTTAGCTGAAAAATTACCAAAATACCCCTCTCCGGGTGACAAATTACCAAAAATGCCCCCTGAGGGTTCATGGCATCAAAAAAATCTCAAAAGTATTTTAAAACACTATTTTAAGTCTCCTAAATTCATTCTTGAGCTAAAAGTATTTTACAAAATTTTCGTCCAAAAATCCTGAACCGGTGTCCAAACCGAGTGCTTAAAAGCCCGTTCGACCAAAAATAACTAACGACTTCGGAATGGCCAGAAATCCTGAGAAATAGAACTTCCCAACATCCTAGGTTTCTCATAAAAGTTTCACACAAAACCGTGCTCGTTTAATATTTTAATTTTCACTACAAGGTTTCAAAGTTCCCATAGCGGTTAACAGCCCTTCCCGACCTCGGAAAAATCTGAAAATTTCCCACGATGTAGGTCTCTCAAACATAACTGGGGTTACAGTTTGACACTTTGTCCAGTTATGTCCTAAATCATTTATAAAAATTCGTGAGGAAATTGCCTAAAAGAATTCTATCTTTAGTAACAATTACAGTCACTATTCAAATCAAAGGCAGACACTACTACACTTTTTTCCACACACGCTTTCTCCTTCCTTCAGCCGTGGTGTTCATCCCACATCCACTTCATAGCCACTAACTAATTCGTCTCCAATCCATTCGAAGTTGTTATGAATGCATTATATCACCTTAATTACACATTACACACATTTTAACACTTACACACACACACACACACACACACACACACACCATCTCACCCGTAGCCCACAAACTCAAGACACACACACACGACACACACTAAAGTGCACACAAACACACTCACGACCCCAAAACACACTGATTTTCACATTACACTCTAAGACCCAAGCTTTTATTCCCCCTAATCCCTACGTGGAACACCCTAAAACACATGAACTCACACCTGCACACACCCACGAAGCCTTCACTGCTCCACATCCGTTTACAGTGCACCCGACACCTACACTGGTTCACGCAATGGAATTACAACTTGAAAAGCAAGGGATTACCTTCGAAGAAATTCCCTTAACTTCTCCGGTTTCTCTCCCGAAGTTCTACCCTTCTCCTTCTGTTCTCTGTTTTTCTCTCTATTCTTATTTTTTGCTTCTTTCTTGTTCTTATTTCTTTCCTGAAAGGGAAAGGTTTCCCCTTTCGTTTTGTTTTTCTTCCCAATTAGGATAAAACCAATTAAAATCATATAAAAATATGAGATTAGTCACCACATGAGGTGGCATCTCCTTACACCAAAATTCTTGAAAAATTGACACATAAGGCCTAATTTTGGAATTTGCAAAATAGCCCCTCAAGTTTTCAAAATTGCATTTTGACCCCTCGACTTTAAAAAATTATAATTTGACCCCAAAATCACACTAATCCCGCCTTTAGCCCCCCTATCATCTCATTATCATCAAACGACACTATTTAATATGCATCTCGTTCACCATATTTTTTAAAATTACATTTTTGCTCCTTAACTTTCTAAAATTACATTTTAACCCCCCAAAACCACACTAACCTCTATCTAGCTCCCTAACACTTAATCATTACCAACATATTGCTACTTAATAAAAATAGCACCCCTTACTTAATCAAACTCACAGTTAGATTAATTTTCGATAATTTTTCGGGGTATCACAGTTGCTTTGGCTTTGAGTGTTTAGAAATTCACCGTGAAAAACCACCAACTGCCATAACCTTTGGGTGTTAAGAAATTGACCTACCATGATTGGTGAACCTGTGACCCGCCGCCGACAAAAACCACAAGCAGCACTTTAACACTTCTCAAAGCCACCAAATGACCAGACAGTTGGGCAGTTGGCTCGACTCGACTGATTGATTCTATACCAGATGTGGACCAAGTGGAGGGGGAGAGGAGAAGAGAAAATAGATGAGGCCGTGAGGGGACCCAGGCGCAGTGCTAGCTTGTTGCGTCTGTCGTTTTGAAAACAATGAGAGTATATAAAATGTTGACGTACTTAATTTATTTGGAGTTTGGACTTTGATTCTTGTATTTATTTGTGTAAACTTAGCATTTAAAATGACAAAACTATGGAATTTTTAAGTATTTTTATTTTTAACATGTAAAACGACTAAAAATATTTCTCCTTTAAGCATCTTTAAAATTTTTAAATGAATGCTTTTATTATTGAGAGTTAAATATACAATAGAAGCTGGTGGGCACCGGCCCTCCAGTGCCGCCCGCCGGCTCCGTCACTAATTGTATCATCAACCCGTGTTCTAGATACTCTTGAGAAATATATGATTAACCCCACTGCAAAGACCCTAAAACAGAATGACTTCGTACTTGGAACAAAACATCAAGAGTAAATTACACATGGCACCCCTGAGGTTTGCCCTAAACTACACACAAACCCCCTATCTTTGTAAATTACACTCTGCTCCCTAAGGTTTGTACCCACATTTCATGGAACTACACAAATTTGACGGGGACCCTAACACCGTCTATAGATTCCCTGACACCGTACTTTTTTATTTTTTTTCATCCCCAAACTACTGTCCCTTTCTTGAATAAAACCCCCTTGCCCTTTAGGGTTTTTCTTCTTCTTCTGTCATATCTTTTTTTCTTTTAACTTTTACCAACAATGATGTTGTACAGCCAACAATGCATGTTGTCCAACCAAAACTTCACACTGTACAACCAATAATGCAGGAACAAATAGGGTTGCTGGCTGTTCTCATTTCACACATTACCATCCACTACCGCCGGCAACGACACCTTCCGATAACATCACCGGCAGCATCCTCCGGCGATATCCCGATGACCATGACGGCATCACCCACTGCCCTTGCGTAGCTACCCATCATGCAGATCCACCACTTCGGCCTCTACCTGGCAACAAAAACCACCCACCCACGACCCACTCCGCCAGCAACACCAACTGTCCCTGCCAATCAACTCTCCCCATCACCACGACCCACCACCACCTCCCTACGAAGATAAACTACGACCATCCATAACCACACCGGCCCACCCAAGGCCGCCAACCGCACCAAGGGCCATTACAGGTGACACCTTCGGCTGCCTAAATCAGTCGCCCACCCAATACCCATCCACAACCGACACTGGCACACCGACAACCATAGCGGCAACCAATCCCCGTTCCCAAGGGCTACAAAACACACATATACAATCTTGCACGCAGAGGGCCACCCACGGCTGGTGTTGGTCCAGCCCGCCACCACTGCCTGTCGTCCATCCACGCCGCCGCCGAGGGCAACCAACGGTCTCTAATCGATAACCCATCAATTGACCAACCCACGGCTGCCGTGCCCCACCACCAAATGCCCAACCTCCACCAATCGCAATTGCACAACCACGGGAAAGGGGAAAGGGAAATGCAAATAAGATAATGGAAAAGTCAAAAAGTCAGTAATTATATACGATGGCAGAAATGTCTTTTTATAACCAGCCGTTAACACCGTCCAAGAAATCTAGATTTTAGAAGCGGAGTGTAATTTACAAAGTTAGGGGTAGTCGTGTGTATTTTAAGGTAAACCTCAAGGGTGCCGCGTGTAATTTAAACAAAATTCAATGGATGAGGGAGGCTGATGGATAACAAAATCTGCAAGCTACTTCTTAGATCTCCACTTTTTGTGACCAGTGTGTTTAGCCTAATAATGTTAGTGACATCAGTGTCTCCAGACCGGCATCTTGTATACATCAACCGGCCGGAAGCTGGCCAGTCCAAAGTTTGGTCATATCAAGGTGCAATAAGGGTTCATGCCTGCTCGAGGAGAGACAAGTGTGTTGGCTAACCAGAAAACAAATTGTCCCATCAAAGAACAGGGCAAGAGCTGTGTACCAAGGATTGCCTTGCCTGTTTTAGGGTACATGACCCTCCATTCCCACCTTTTTTTTAAAAGGGATCACGTTAAATCAAATTCCTCAAGTCTTCCTAACCATATGCTTGTCATAAAACCGGTAGATTTTTCATCACCTGCTAGCTGAAAGGACATCATTTGAAAATGATGATCACACTCTACACTAACACTATTTATGTGAGATTAGACGAAGCTAGAGATAGAGGTGTCAATGGGCCGGGCTTGGGCCGCCCTAGACCGGGCCTAGCGGGCCAGCGACAAAAATAGGCCGGGGCTGGGCCAAGGGGTTTGGGAACCGGGCCGGGCCGGAGAAGAGGATATTTAGGCCTAGTCCAAGCCCTGGCCCTAGGCCCACTATTTAGGGCTGGGCTTGGGCCTAGCCCAGGCCCAACAATTTTTTTTTCCAAAAATTCTTGCTATAGTATATGCTTTGCTTCTTTGCCTTCTGAGTTTTGATTCGAGAAACTCTAATTATGCCCCTTCGCTTTAGCTCCATCACTTGAGCCTGCCATCTGTTCTTCCACTCGCCATCAGACCTCTGTTTCAAGAAAAGGAAATTTTCATATCAATACCAGATTCCAAGTTAGCAGATAAGATACTTGTAGTTGTATACTTTTATACCCTAAACATATGCAAATGGGTAATTGAAAAGTGAAAAATTCCTATTGAATTAAACATTTCAAAGAAATTATGAGGAGTTACTGATTAAGCAAAAACAGAGGATTCGAAATCAGAAGAAATCAGATCATGAAAACTCAAAATTTACAAACCCATCTTGTTTAACCGAAATTGGTTGCTAAATGCTAAACAAGGCACCGATTTCTGAAACAATTCAGGAGCCAAAAACATCAAAACAAGCATATCAATGTGTTTGTAGAAATGTTCACTGAATGGTGACAGGGAGGGAGAGAACAAACCTGATCGTTTTGGCCACTTTTTCTGGCAGAGAAAGCAAGGTGCAAACCCTTGGACATGTTTACGTCATACGATGCTCTGGTTTGCAGGTCGGACAAGGTCTCGTATGTCTCCTGTACACGAATGATCGTCTTGGTATACTCCTCTGTGCGCTCCGGTGTGACACTCCTATGTGCGCTCCAGCGTGAGACGTCCGGGTGATACTTCCTTGCTAATTGCTTGTAGGCTTTCTTGATCTCAGACAAGGTCCCGTTCTCTAAAATACCCAACAACTCATAAAAGTTCTGCTTGGGTTGGATCGTGGCGTAAAGGCTGTTTATGGTGGCATTTGTTCTTCTAGTCTTGTGTGAGGTTTTGATTGAAAAGTTTGGATTTGTGAGATGAGTACTGAAGAGAAGGTGAGAAGAAGACATGAAACTTTCAGTTGATTGGTCCGAATCGGGCCAAAAAACCGGGCCAGCCCTAAAAACAGGGTCAGGGCCTAAAAACGGGCCGATTTTGGGCTAGCCCGTTTTTTAGGGCCAGAACAGGGATTTTTTGGGCCGGGCCTGGATAATTTCGGGGAATGCTTCGGCCTGGTCCAAGCTCTGGCCCAAAGCCCTTAATTATCGGGCCATCACTGTTCACATACAGGGCCGGGCCAGCCCGGGCCAAAAACGGGCCGGGTCGGGCCAGCCCGGGGGCCGCCCGGCCCTTTTGACAACTCTAGCTAGAGAGTTCATCTCAGAGTCGAAAAGTTAAACATTTGTCATCAAAGAAAAGCAGTCACCATTAATGGTGCCTCCCCTTTAAGACTTTATATCTCAATGTGATTGGATTTGTCTTTCGTGTGTCCGTGAACGTAGGCATAGCCGAATCACGTTAAATATATGCCCTGATTGTGCTAATGTTGTCTTGATTTCATATTTGCTTACTATGGTTTTATGTTTTTCTTGCTTATGGTGTGCCTTAGTATGACTGCAGTGTTTGACAAACACAAAAGATTTCATTTTACTGACAATCCAAAACTTGATAACAGCACTTCAGGCTAATCACTTTTCACCTTAATTTTCTTTCTAAATTGAGCCATGCATTCATTGTAAAACTGAACTACAAATTGAGGGTGTTGGAGTTTGGAGAAGGTTGTTTGAAAACAAACAAGTTTCTAGTTTCACATTGTGTAGAAATGAGTTTTGAATTGAGAAGTTGTTTTTATAGTTTACTTGGGTAGTAAGGCTGAAGTATGTTAGTCATCATGCTACTCCCATACAGGTGTTAGTTCAGGTACGTTGTTTGGTACATTTAGCATTGGTCACAAATATGTTTTGACAAATATCTTTATTTCGATATACATGTCGACATTAAAAAGTTGTGACTGATGATTTATTTTATAACGGCTATATTTTGAATACGTAAGTGCTGTAACTGTTTTTTTTTCCTTCAACATTTTGTTTATTCAAAGCACACATTTTCAAGTTCCAAATACGCACAGTAATCCTGTCTTTCGGGAATACTTTGCACTTTTCTCACTCTCATTCTCTGAAATATTTGAAGCCAAGATTTCACAACTTCAAAGAGAATCCCAAGAGGAATTCTAAAAAATGCAATTTGCCAAGTCTCACCTATATATTTTGTTGTATCCTTGAAGAATTATATATATACAATTTATCAGCAAACTCGATTTCGAATAAAGACAAAAGTAAAACATCTAAGAAAGCAATTATACGTTTCAAAATCTTCATGTATAATTACATAAATTTTCGTCGAATCTTATCATAGGATGGCTCATAGCCAAATCCGAGGGCCAATCATATCATCTTTCTATTAACTACAAGAGCTGTCGAGAAAGGGACCGTCAAAAAGCCTTGTGATGAGGACCACAGCAAATGAAACAGTGCTTCCCATTGATATGGAGCACGTCTGCGTCGTATATTTCCATTATTTGGTAGATCACAATCACCTGTTTGATGCAACCCACTTTTGTTTATCTTGGGTCATGCAAACCTCTCGCATGTACTCCTTTTTCCATGGACTTTATTGGTTCAATTATGAAAATTTTTGGCAGAATCTTTACCTCTTTTTTCACAGAGGAAGAGGCCTTGGAGGAGAAGCCTTTCCATGGAAGAAAGACCCAAGCTTTTGAAACTTATAGCATTACTACCGAGCAACAAATGGATGGGAGTAGCAAAATTAACCTTAGAACTGTGAAAAAATAAACTAGATTTAGTATCAGACAATAAAGAAAAGAATCGAAGCAACAACAGAAAATTAAGCCACACATGACACAAGACATACATGATTCAACAAAAGCTTACTTAATCCACAGTGGTAACAATGATTTCATTGTGTTTGTCAACGAATATTACAAATTTCTGCCTCTCAAAACAGCCCCTATCTCTTAACTTTAGAAAAAGCAATATTAGACGACTTATATACTCAAGACTAAGACGCGACCCGCTCCGAATAACCCTCCGAACACAAACGAGTCGGGCCAATTTTGGGGTTGCTCGGGTAAGACAAGTTATCACGACTTGTCTAAGATTTTGCGTATAATTACACTTTGCTATCATTCTGATAAACGCGCAGCATTAACATGGGAACTAAGACTCTGTTTGGTAATATGGAGAAAAAAAAATGCGTTAGGCACACAGTTTTCGTTTTTTTTTTCCTTCAGTTTTGAAAACAAGTTTTTAAAATAGAGGTGTTTTGAAATCACCCATTTAGGAGTTTTGAGTTTTATTTTGAGACCACCACCACCCTCCCACCGCCAGCAGCCACCGGCCACCGCCACCGCAAACCACCGCTAAAGAAAAACTCAAAATAAAAACTAGATAATCAAACACTCAAAAGAAAAAACTCAAAATAAAAATTGGGTAATCAAACACCCAAAAGAAAAAAACTCAAAATAAAAATTGGGCAATCAAACACCCATTTATTTTTGTAAAAAATAAAAATTAAACTGATTTTAATTCTTATATTTTTTAAAAATAATAAGAATCAAAACTGGAAGTGATTTCAAACGTTACTTAAGTTAGAGAAGTGACATCGAATTTCGGGCGTTAGACATGGGAACTAAGTTAAAGAAGTGACTGCGAGTTGAGGGTCGCTTCATCGGCTCTCGTAGACGTACTATATTGGTATAACCTTTTAACCGAAAGCGGAAATCAAGACCCACGGTACGTACACAGGGAGTTGCATTGTCTGACTTTTCTGGTGTAAAATTTCATGTTCTCACAGTACCATGCCATGTGTTTCCAGGTTGCCTTCCTCAAGGCTGTCTTCACCGAATTAAAAGTAGGAAAATGAAAGACCCGAAAACAAGAACACATAAGCACCGGAGTTATGAGACCACATGGGTTGCGGTTCATCTGAATGAAGTCGTTATTGAGCTCTCTGTTCTCGGGAGCTAATGGCACCAAGACCTATCAATGACCCTCGTAAGGCTCATTAAATCCTGCTTCATAAATTCATTCTCGAAGACTCCCTTCTTGCCCTTTTTAAACCCTTCAACAACTACTTTTACCATAACCAGAAAAAAGGGAGAATACCAAATTCAGGGATAACATCAACGTACTTCTGCACGAAGCTAACTCGTTAAAAGGACAATTTTACATTAATGTATTATGCGCTAGAGGCGACTAGACTATGAGAATCTCTTACGCACGTGTGCACAAAAGGTAGCTTTATTTTCGCTTCTTTATATGACACGTCGTCAAATCTTTTATTTTAAGATTTATTAACTTTTATATTAGTAAGTCTTAATTAGTTCAAAAACTAATTCTAATCATTCTACCTAACCAAAATACTAATGTATTAAGACTTCTTTATGATAATTATGTCCTTAAAATTTAAAAATTAATTCTAATCATTCTAAAACTCAATCTTATTATTATACTAACTTATTAGGACTTAATATTGACTATTATACCTTCAAGACTACTATCTAATATGAATATAAAAACTCATATATAAATATATATATATAACAAAAATAATACTTTTGTTTTAGAAGAAAAAAGATTCATTTTAAAGCTAATTCTAATCATTTTAAAACTCTACTTAATCAATATACTAATTTATTAAGACTTCATTTTGAAAATTATGTCCTTAAAAGTGTTTTCTAATATGAAAATTAAAATCCATAGACCCAAGAACTAACTTATGAGATTTAGAATAAAAACGTGATCTAATAATTAATTTAAATTTTGATAGGCTCCTTATTTTTATATCTATTTAATTTTGCAAGAGTAATGAGGGTTTTCTGTTAGCCCTGTGTAACACGAAAATGATACTTTCAAATTAGAAGAAAAAATTAAGATTAAACAACTTATGAGACTCAGAAAAAAAATGATCTAACAATTGATTTGAATTTTGATAGGTAGTTTATTTTTAAATTTGATTAATTTTGCAAGACTAATAAGGGTTATATAATTTAAAAATTAATTCTAAACATTTTAGAACTCAACGTAATCAATATACTAACTTATTATGACTATTGTATTCTTAAAATTACTCTTTAACGTGAATATAAAAATTCATATATAAAAAAGAACAAAATTAAAATATTAGATTTAGAAGGAAAAAAATTGATGTTCGAATTGAGTTAAATGTACTATCATTACTCATATATATATATATATATATATATATATATATATATATATATATATATATATATATGTATGTATACACACACACACAAAAAAAATACTCATCGTTAAAAATGAATAATGCAATTATAAGTCAGCATTTTTAAATAAGATTTCACGACCACCAAACTGGTTATATTCTATAGATAAGGATTTAGAAAACAACTAAAACTCTTTATTGCGATTTAATGCTGAAAAGTTCATGTTATAATTGTCGCGATATTTGTAACCTTATAAATCTAGAAAATCAAGTGTACAATGTTTAAACTCTATGCTACAGACATATATTTACGTATTACGCTTTGATTTTGACTATTAAACCCTTGATTACATTGTCATACAATTCTTGCATGATATTTGCATACGTAATATGTTTGCTTTAGTTCCTTTGAACTATAAGTTGAAAGAACAATGAGTAGATTATATAACAGTACCGCTTAACGATGTAAAAAAAGCTTAAAGAACGCAAAAATCTAGCGACGGCATTGTAACACAATTCACTCATTATATATTCTTTAAACTTACAGTTTAAAGGATCTAAAGCAAACATATATATATATATATATATATATATATATATATATATATATATATATATATATATATATATATATATATATATATATATAATATTCCGCAACAATTGCATGACTGTCTAATTAAGATTGCAATTTTAAATGTGTATAAAATATTTTTTTTTACTGGATATCATGTTCGTATATTAATAAGTTAGTGATTTCGTGAAACAATGATTTATGAAGAAGATAAAGAATGGACCATGACATTTTTTATTCCAAAGATAAAAAGCTCTTAACCTAACTTTTAATGCTAAGAAAACTTGATTTTGAAAGGCTACAGGTTGAACCATTAAAATAACTTAATAATAATATAATCTTGACAAGTTATTTGAAGTTGTTACAAATAAAGTATAAAAATTCTTTACAAACAATTATAATTTTAGCGAAAGTAGATTTTTTTCCCATAAGATGTTAATCTCTTTTTGTTTTTTGAAATGTGGAACGCATTGATAAACTTTTTGTAGCTTTTTAAAATATTTTATTAACTTATTCGAGCTTGACTCGGGATCATGAGCTATAATATCTAATAACTGAGGCGAGAAATGTTATGATAGCTCATGACATCTCATTGTATTGTGTTTATAATGTTAAACATATTAATGTTGCTAAAAATCTTCAAACATTATTTTGAACGGGGCCCTTTAGTTTGCAATTAATAAAATTGGCAAATATAGTAAATATTTAAATAATAAGCCTTATGCAATTCGAAAATCAATGCGAAACATTCAAAATTTTCTAACCAATATAGTAACCTATTATGACTTTATTTGAATATTATATATCAAAAAAGCTCTCTAACATGAAATATTGACCTGTAAAACAAAAATTACTTAAGAAATTTAATAAGAAAAATTAGATACTATTTTAAATTCATATTTAAGTTTTCTGTAAATTCAAATATGAATTTAACTTGATTAAAATGTTGGTTAAAAATTTTGGTCAATAATTTCTTTATTCTAAGGTCTTGCGCTATCCTATTTAGTCGCATTGGTTAAAGATAAAAATACCATAATATGCAGATTCTATATGAGATATATTAAAAAAATAGTGTAAATTTAAAAATCTTAATTATGTGAGCATTTCTTAAATTCAACTAATTTTATGTTGGAAAAGTTTTGAATCAATTTTTTTATATGGTACTTTTAGTGTGAGTAATTAAACTTTTAAACGTCATAAATTCTGCATTAACAATATACCATCTATGATTTTATGTTAATTTTTATAATTCTGAATAGAATTGCATATAAAATCTAAAAAGATATTAGTTATGTTGTGATGAATGTAGATAAAAACTTAGATTGAAAATCTTATTATATCTGAAGATAAATCTTACTTAATAAGCATACTTATTGTATACTTTATGAAATGTTGGTTAAATTATGTTTAATAATTTTCTTACTACGAGGTTTTGTGCTATCCTCTATAATCATGTTGTTTATTTAAGCTTTAATTTATATGATTACCCCATGCATTGATTACTATTTTCTCTATATACTTTGTTGGTAGATTACACTTGCTTTTAAAAATATCACATCATTCATACTTAATTAGTCGTGTTGATTAACGTTTATAAATAATATGCTATAAACAAATATATGGACCAAAATTTTCTCTAATAAAATTAAACTAATATGCAATCCATTCAAAGGTACAAATTATTTTTAAAAGATACTTAGAAAATAATAAAAATGTCTTGTGTAATAGCAAATTAATCTCAATGTGTTCTTCACATATTTTTATCAGTAGAATTTACTTTTTCTTTTTTGTGTACTAAATAAATTTTTAAGTTTTGTTCATCTATATAGTTACAAATCAAACTTAGCAATATGTACGAGGACATTACTTATTGATATTTCATCAGAAGGATTAGTTTATTTTATTACAAGAAAGTTCAAGTCAAGAATTAAAGTAACTATATTTGATGAAATAACCATAAAATTATACAATATACTTATTATGCATTTTAAAACTACTAAAATAAATTACTGTTAATAAACCGTCCCGTGCTTTGCACGGGACTCTGAGCTAGTTAACCTAGTGTTTGGAGACAACATGGATAAAATGGGATGGCCTTTCTCAACTTAGATGCAAATGAAATGCTGCAAATTTACCGTGGCCAATGGGGAGGTTATGGTATGCTTTATGCTGCTTTTTATTGCTGCAGTACAAGCTTAGTTGACCGACATAACATGCTCTGTGAGCTTATTATAAGCTTTTGGAGTCTGCTCTGAAAGGCTCACTTCTAACGTTTTCTTCTCTCATTTTGTACTTTACTCCCTGCAATAACCTCTCTCTCTATGCGTATCTCTCTCTCTCTCTGCAAAAGATGGTGCAATCAAAAAAGTTCAGAGGTGTACGGCAGCGACACTGGGGTTCGTGGGTTTCTGAAATTCGCCACCCATTACTGTAAGATTAACCTACTTTAGCCAATATTTTAGCATATTCCTCATACTTCATATCTTATTCACCATTTGACTCACACACACACACACACACACTATCCTTGAAATTGAGGAATACCTATGGGGTTTAAAGATTGGATGCAGCATGAAAATATGTACCAAGTGAATTGAGCCATTGTACAATATTGGCAATTACAAGCTTTTTGTTTGTGCAAATATTGTGCTTGTGTACCTCACGGTGAGATGCACGGATAAAATGTTGATGTACGATGAGTTAATTTCAGTGCAGTCATAAGTAGAATATCAGTGATGTTACAATCTCAAGGAAGGCCTCAAAGGCATAATCTTCAATGTTCTAGCTATGAAAAATAGCTTGCTGAGAAACCCCGTTACCTTCTTATACAGGAAGAGAAGGGTGTGGCTAGGCACATTTGATACTGCAGAAGAGGCAGCTAGAGTCTATGATCAAGCAGCCATTCTAATGAGTGGTCGAAATGCAAAAACCAACTTCCCGGTAGATCAAAATACAGATGGAGACCCGAAGACTAACAACCAAAATCCGCCACCTTCATCACCAAAAACCTTATCAGAAACCCTGCGGGCCAAGTTCAGAAAATGCAGCAAGGCACCATCACCATCACTCACTTGTCTGAGGCTCGACACTGAGAATTCCCATATAGGAGTGTGGCAAAAGCGCGCCGGGCCATGCTCGGCCTCGAATTGGGTGATGAGGGTTGAGCTTGAGAACAAGAATGCCGACGCTTCACAAGGGGAATCTGATAAGGCGGCTGCGACGTCGGTAGGGCAGGATTTGGGAGGTCAGATGGCTGAAGAAGAGAGAGTTGCACTTCAAATGATAGAAGAACTTCTCAACATGAATGACCCCAACCCTGCATTTGGATTTCAAGATGGGTAGTGTGTAGCCTTTATTTTTGTGGGTGTTTTTCTTCTTTTCTTTTTTTTGGTTCGATAGGTATCATCATATGATGCATCTTTAGTAAAGAGGCACACTAATTTGGAAGGGCAAAGACTTATTATGTAGCCATATATTTATTTAACTATAAGTGTGCGTGTGTCTATATATACACACACACACTTATACTATACCTATAAAAATATGAATCTTATAAATCATTTTCTTTCCTTTTTGCCCTTCATAAATTACTTCAATAATAATTCTACCCATTCATAAATACTATTATTAATTACTAATTTTGTAATCATTTTCGGCTTTACCCTCCGTTAGTTATTCCAAAGACAACCATACCATTCCTTAATTAGTTTTTTGTAATGCGTTTCATGAACATTAGGTCATAAATTTAATCTAAACCTACATTTACACACTGAGAAACAAAATGTATGGATGCAAAAAATATATTTATATGTATATGTATGATCTACACACAACCTATAAAAGTATGAATGTTGTAAATCTTTTTTGGACGATTATGTCCTACGTTAATTACGTCGATTACATTCTTACCCTTCTTTTGTTACTCCCTTTTGAATTTTGCTGAAATTGAAAGAATATCGTGTAATGAATCTATTCTATAAATTAAAAAATTAAAAGTGTGATGAGAAAGAAAAACAGAACAAAGAAATTTCTTTATTATTTTCTTTTTAATTTGGTAAAAATAAAAAATAGAATAAACATTAGATATTGAACTGCTTAATGAGAACTGTGATTTTTTTTCCTTGCATTTTTAGGTTAGCAAACAATTAACCAATTGAAAAACTGAAAAAACAAAATAAAGAAACTGAAATACGTGAAAAATCAATTAAGAAAAAAAATTGTTAGAAAAACAAAACAAAAAAGGGGAAAATGGTTAAATATGCATAAAAAAACAAGGCTTAAATATGGTGTCGATATGAACAGCAAATATGTTCGGTAATTGCAGTTGTAGACAGGATGTTTTGCATTTATTGATGAAATGCAATGCACCTAGTCTTGAAAATTAAAAATCTCAACCATAAACCAATTTAACAGATTACAAAAATAAAGACGTAGATTCATTCTTTTAACTCCATTTGCTTTTATTTTTAGCAGTACCATCAAATATTTCTTTAATCCAGAAACCTACAAAGAATATTTTCAAATATTGAACTGATAACAATTATAAATATCAAATATATATTTATTCAAAAACAAGTCATATAAGAAATAAGAATATAATTGAATTACATTATTTTGATCTAAAAAAATATAATAATATTACCTCAAACATTACTTTCGACTATATTCACGTAAAACGCACGTGCTGTGTGTGTGTGTGTATGTATATATATATATATATATATATATATATATATAGCTGAGGTTTGATAAGATTTCTTCCAACAGTTGACCTGAAAAAAGTGATGAGGTCATATTATTCAACGCTTAACCACCCAAATTACCCTTGATAGTTGAGTGAAAAATAAAAGTACCAAAATAAAAAAGAACTCTTAGGATCTGTTTGAAATCACTTTCAGTTTTTGTGTTTCTATTTTTTTAAAAAAATAAAAATAAAAAACAGTTTAATTTTTATTTTTTACAAAAATAAATGGGTGTTGATTACCTAGTTTTATTTTGAATTTTTTCTTTTGGGTATTTTATCATTCAATTTTTATTTTGAGTTTTTTCTTTAATGTTGGTGCCGACGGTGGCCTATGGTGGCAAACAGTGGGAGGAGAATGGTGGTGGTGGTCTCAAAACAAAAACCAAAATTGAAAACTCAAAACTCTAAAATGGGAGTTTTAAAAAACAGTCATGTTTTAAAAACTGATTTTCAAAACCGAAGGAAAAACAAAAACAAAAAATGTGTGCCAAAAGTTTTTTTTTCTCCAATTTACAAAATTAAAAAAAATTAAAATGAATGGTTTTCAAATGCCACCTAAGTTTAAGAACTAGTGAAATACTTGTGTGCTTGGAACGTATTTTTGAATACCTGGTACACTAGAATATCAAGCAGTGTAATTAACCTAAAGGGCTTGGGTGGTTGGGTGTCAGGTGGGGGTGGGGTGGGGTGCGTATGGGTAGAGAAAAAACTTTAAAAAGTACGTGCTACTTGTTTCAGAAAATTCTTTCTCCTCGGCATGCCTTGTGATTGATTAGATTTAAACTTGAATTTCCCATGATGATTTGACATATTTTCTCATTCGATTATAGGAGTTGATTACACGAAGATCAAGATCTATTACATATTATTTCCCGGTGATACCAAATTTAACGATAAAAGATTATTGCAAAAGGTAATTTGTAGCTACTGTTAAGATATACAACGACAATAGCTTTTAATTAAAACAAATTTAGCATTGTTTTCTCTCTTTTATATAAAAAATGTTGTACTACAGAAGATCTTGATCTACTTATACAACAAACTGTCCAATTCGAAAGACAAACGTAAACTTGTAAGGCATTAAACGTTTGTTTTGTATCAAAATTTATTCTAGGTTAGGCCGGCCAATAAGAAGATTTACTTTTGATAATACAACACCATAAATTTTAAGAATCTTTTTGGGTTACCAAAAGAAAGCATTATTTTTGTGCGAATACATAAAGAGACGTACTTCTTTCTATGTAGTAAGTTGAAATGCCAGAGGTGAGTTACCATATTATGCGGTTACCCCAACATTTGTATTTTATAAGCATATTATAGTTAATTATCTCGGTGAAGGATTTTCTAGTGGCCAAAAGTTGCGCATGTAATGAATAGAAGAAGAGAAATGCTTATTCTAAACGAAATAGATCATAAATGTGACATGAGCGTGTTAAGCTCGACTAGGCATATCAAAAAGCGAGAAGTCTCGAGTGTTAGCGTGACAAGTATGATATGATGCGACAAACAGAGAGATCTGATGAGATGGATTAATTTTAAGGGCATCAAGAAATAACTCTTTTCACATCTAATTTATTGATTTTCTTCCTAAAAGCCAAAAAGCAAGGGTGGTGACGAAGACACACACCGTCCTTTTTGTAGTTTGACAGGACTTTACTTTTAGGTAATAGGCTTTTCAAAATTAAATAAAACATAATTTTAATTTAAAAGGGAAAACAAATTTGGAAAAAGTTTTTTCTTGGGGCAGCCTTTTTTAATTATGAAAAACTGTCTCAATTGAGATAATTAGTGGCAGACGGGAGCACGATGTCACTATATCAGCTGCAAAAGTGCCACCGACGTTATTTGGTCATGATATTTTGTCACCGGATAAAAGGTTGGAGGAAGTTTGACTCCGATCATAATTGTCTCTAACCGGTAAAAACAATTGTTTAACACTCACAAACAATGTGTTGAAAAAATACCTTCTAAAATGGTAAATACAACGTGCCCCCAAATGGTAGAAAGAACCAACTATAAAAAATTTGATGACCAAAAATGAATTGAAAGATCAGAGGTACACAATAACAAGATTTCAGTTTTTTTTTTTTTTTCTGTTTTCCACCCAACCACAAGGAAGAAAGAAAAAAAAAAGCCTAAATCTGTCAATAGTGTAGTTAGCGATATTATTTTGTCTGGTTCAAGGCTCTCACTGCTAAATAAATACCAACGGAATCTACAATTTAGTTGCTAGTTCTTAGCTGTAAATTTTCAGCAATTCTTTGCAACACTAACACCAAATTCATGTTGAATGGTTGGGTAGTATGGGCATTTTTGCTACTATAAGTAACAATAATGTGACATAAATATCCTAAAGCAAGTCTCTGAGGTAAGTGAAATCAACTTGACATTGTGGTAGGTATCAACTGCTACAAGTAACAATGATGTCGCATAAATGCCTAAAACAAGTCAATAGGCCATATCAAATCAATTTCACATAGTAGTAGGTATCAACTGCCATAGACCCTGCACCAAGATTTGGGACCAAGGGCCACAAAGCACATTACTACTACGCAGTACAAAGGCCCCAAAGCAGGGGTTGTCTAGAGTTTTCAAAAGGGCCAGCGGCCTGGCCCTTTTTTGGCCCGGCCAGCCTTTTTGGGGCCCGGCCCTAACCCTTAGGGCTTGGATCAGGGCCAAGGCCGGGCCTAATTTTTTTGAGAAACAGGCCTGGGCCCGACCCTAAAATGGCCCGCTTTAGGCCCGGCCCTAAAATGGCCCGGGTTTGGCCCTGCCCGGCCCTCTTTTGGCCAGAAAATGGCCCCCTTAAGGTTGGCCCTATTTCTAGCCCTTTTTGGCCCAACACACAGGCTTTATTTTGGCCCAGTATTATTGTATACACACATTATTATATATAAGTGTGCGTATCCAACGATAATATAATGAGTAATGAATCTGAACATGAATTATGATGATCGTTTTTCCTTGGTGCAATAATCAAATATATGTTTGACGTAAAATAAAAATTAGATTACAAAAATTACAATCGAACCGTGAAAAATCATGAGCCTCATTGAAGAGGCATTGGCGGTCTTGGATGAGCCGAACTTATTTGTCAATAAATACCAAACTGACTAATTCCACCATCTTACATATAAATTAGTATTGGCACTGTGCGTAAAAAAATATCTGTTCAAATACATATAAAAAGCTAGTATTTATATTATTAAATAATAATAACAAAATAGATAGTAAAATAATAATATTATTTTGAATAACAAAAAAAATTTTGGGCCCAAGCCCGACCCTAGATGTTGGGCCTAGGGCCTGGGCTTGGACTGGGCCCAGATTTTCCCCATTTTGGCCTAGCCCTGGCCCTTTTTGCTGGAGGCCCGATGGGCTTGGGCTGGGCCGGCCCAAGCCCGGCCCATTTGACACCTCTAAGGCTGTCACCCAAGAGTAATACGGAGTATCCAGCACTGTCACAGGTCTAATGATGAAGACCACAGTCCTTCGCCAAGAAAATGCTGATGCCAAGGAAAGTGGGTTCGCAGTCGACATGGAGGTGCCACAAGGAATGCAATTCAAGTCAGATGTCAAGTGTGATAATGTGAGACACAGCAAGGGCGGAGGAAGGGCAGAGACCAATCTTCTCAGACAGAGCCTAAGGGTGGCAGTGCTGCGAGGGTGATGGCGCAGAGTGAATACACGACGATAGTCACAGTCTGATGCTTAGGTCCAGAGTCAGGGTCCTATATGTTTCTCTCTAGGATTCTAGAGTAAGAAAGTGAAAGTATTCTGAAAAATGTCCAACCTCCCAAATGAATTCTCAAGACCTCTATTTACAGAGGTTGAGATGATGATGTCATCACGCGACACGTGGTGCTCCCCGGGAATGACACGTCACCTAGGGGTCCACAGCTGTCGGTGCTCTACGGACTGTCGAATCGCATATTCACCCGGCCTGCCCTACACACCGTCGCTCTGTCTGTCTGGCCAGAGAACCACCTTGATTTAGCCACCAATCCAAGCCCTTACAGAGTCCCACAGGCCTGGCAGCGGTGGGGAAGACCTGACGCCCAGCTACAAGGTAGACTAGGCACAATGCCCTCCAAAGACCTGCTCCCGTCTCAGAGTGACCCGGGGATCATAGTCCCTAGGGGTGCCGATGCGAGCCCCCAGTGCCAGAGCAGTAGGCCAGTCACGAAGACACCCTAACTGAGATAGTGTCCCGAAGGAGTCATCTATCCCGCTGTTGCGAAGGGTCCTCGTGCCGGAGCACTACGAGGGGAGCCCCCCCTCCGAAATGAAGACGGCGATGGCTTTAAGGTTGTGATCCCATCCCATGGCGTTTGATTGTGACGGCAACGGCTATAAGGTTGTGAGCCCATCTCATGACGGCGATGACTATAAGCTTGTGAGTCCATCCCCTTGTGTTTGATTGTGACAGCGATGGCTATAAGGTTGTGAGCTCATCCCGTGGCGGCGATCTCATCCCTTGGCGGCGATGACTATAAGATCGTGAGTCCATCCCGCTGTGTTTGATTGTGTGGGCGATGGCTTTGAGGTTGTGAGTCCATCCCTCTGTTGCTTGTGCCGGCAATGGCTTTAAGGTTGTGAGCCCATCCCGCTGTGATTGTGCCGGCGATGGCTTTAAGGTTGTGAGCCCATTCCGCTGTTGATTGTGCCGGTGATGGCTTTAAGATTGTAAGCCCATCCCGCTGTGATTGTGTTGGTGATGGCTTTAAGGTTGTGAGCCCATCCCGTTGTGATTTTATCGACGGTGGCTTTAAGGTTGTGAGCCCATCCCGTTATGATTGTGCCGACGATGGCTTTAAGGTTATGAGTCCATCCCGTTACGAAGGGTCCTCGTGCTGGAGCACTACGAACGGAGCCCCACGAAAGTACGTAACATGATTATGGCGCATAGGCGCAGTGACGAACGTCGCAGAGATATACTTGGTGCCGGGGCACATGTTATGGAAGTGGCGCATGGGCGCAACGACGAACGTCGCTAAGACAATACTTGGTGCCGAGGCACATGTCATGAGAATGGCGCTTGGGTGCGGCGACGAACGTCACGGAGACAATACTTGGTACCGGAGGCACGCATCATGAGAATGGCGCAAGGGCGCAGGCGACGAATGTCGCGGGGATATATGTGATATCCCGAAAAATACCGAAAATTAATCTAATCGTGATTTTGATTAATTAAGGAGTGCTATTTTTATTAAGTAGAAATATGTTGGTGATGATTAAGTGTTAGGGAGCTAAATAAGGGGTTAGTGTGGCCTTAGGGGTTAAAAAATATAATTTTGAAAAGTTAAGGGGCAAAATGTAATTTTAAAAAAGATGATGAACGGGATGCATATTTTTATTAAGTAGCATCATTTTGATGATAATGAGGTGTTAGGGATCTAAAGGAGGGGTTAGGGTGATTTTGGGGTCAAATTATAATTTTTCAAAGTTGAGGGGCCAAAATATAATTTTAAAAACTTGAGGGGCCAAAGTGCAAATTTTGAAAATTTGCAAGAGGTGTCACGAATCTGGGGGAAAATAAGCCTGAAGTTGGCCACCTCCTAGTTGATGTTAGGCTGACTAAGTGAAACAAATAATAAAATAAAGAATGGATGAAGTTGAATGAGGGAAAAGATGATGAATGGGATGCATATTTTTATTAAGTAGCATCATTTTGATGATAATGAGGTGTTAGGGGGCTAAAGGAGGGGTTAGGGTGATTTTGGGGTCAAATTATAAATTTTCAAAATTGAGGGGCCAAAATATAATTTTAGAAACTTGAGGGGCCAAAGTGCAAAATTTAAAATTTTGCAAGAGGTGTCACGAATCTGGGGGCAAATAAGCCTGAAGTTGGCCACCTCCTAGTTGATGTTAGGCTGACTAAGTGAAACAAATAATAAAATAAAGAATAGATGAAGTTGAATGAGGGAATCATAAAAGAAAGTTTGTGGGGTGGAAAGTGGAATTAAGGGAAACTCGTGAATAGTAGCTGGGCATGAACAGTACCCGTGAAGAACACAGAAACAGTGAAGAACACAGCCAAAAAGAGGAAGAAAAAGGGAGGAAAAGAGAAAAGAAGAGAGGAAAGGGAGAAGGGAAGAACCCCGAACTCATTTGGGTATGATTTTGAACCCTAATCGCGAAATTATGGATGAATTAGATGGAATTTTTGGTTGAAGAACATGTTATATATGTATGGCTGTGTATATAGATTCGGGTGGATATGTGTATGAATTTATATGGCGTAATTGTGTAATTAAGTGAATTTTGTGTATTAATGTGTAGTAGTCATGTAACCAAGTGATTCGAATGTGAACCAAATGAGAAATTCATGTGCAATTGAAGGAGAAAAGTGTGCCCAGGTGTGAGACGGCTGAAGGAGGAAGAAGATGAGTGTGTGTGTCCAAGGTGAACTAGTGTGTGTGTTTAATGTGAATAGTGTTGGTTTCTACGTATACTTTGTGTATATTTGTGCAGAAAGACAATATCGAAAATATACTAACATGCATATGTTAAGGTTCCAAAAACAGCAGTAACGTAAGGAAAGAAATAATAGTATATTTAACAACTCACAAGAAGATTGCAGAACAGCAAAGGAAAAAGGTCGAGGCGTGAATTTGATTCACTGTCCTTAAGACTTATTCGTCCCGCAATGGTGCTGACGGTTCTTGACGACAGTCTCCCAGGATACAACGACAATACGTCTGAAATAGGAGCACTCCAAATTGCAGACCCGGCGAACCAAAACAAAGGCACAGAACTCTTTCGGACACAGGAATATAACAGAAAATAATTTCGGGATTCAGTATGTATCTTTATTTTTGTAAAACTGACTCGTATTTATACACAGTATCCACTGGGGGGTGCAACTCTTCACAGGAAAAACTGTTTAGCTGGAAAGGTCACAACTTTCCGGAAAAGAAAATAAATAAATAAATAAAATTTATTTATTTAAATATTTTTGTCCCAAAAAGAATAAAGGCTAATGGGCCCAAGCCACGGCCACGGACCGGACCGGGACGGGGCGGGGCGGCGTGCGCGTGGTGGACCTTGGGTCAACCTAGGTCCTCCCTCCTTACAAAACATGGGTACCCCCAAGGGGCCCATCCCTTAGCTCAAGGCTAAGCGTTATAAGGAGACAACATTTGCTTTAATTCTTCTATGTGGGATTCTCTCTTCCCTTCAAGTTGATCCACCAACTTTAACTTCAATTTTCTCATTCACCTTCCATTTGTTTTAGACATGTGAATATACCATGATCATCTATTCCAATAGATGAACATGAATCAATTTGGTCCTAACCAAAATATGGTTTAGAACCCATTTGAAAATTGATTCAAAATTGCTTCTCACAATGGGTTTAAAACCCAATTCCAACAAATAGTGACTGTTTTTGTCACTAAAAGTGGAAATTAATTAAACAGTTTCTAATTCGAATTTTTAAAAATATTTAGGGTCATATTTAGCTAAAGTACAAAAAATAGACCCTAGTTAGTTTTGAGAGACCTGTATCGCGAAAAAATTTCAGATTTTTCCAAGATTGGGAAGGAGGTGAACGGATGCGGAAAGTTTGGAACTTTATGCTGAAATTTAAAATATCAAAAGAATGCGGTTTTGCGCGAAAATTTAATGAGGACTCTATAATGCTGAGAAGTTCCATTTTCCAAGTTTTTGGGTCATTCCGAAGTCGTTAGCTATTTTTGGCCTAACGGACTTTTAAGCGGTCGATTCGGACACCAGTTCTGAATTTTTGAGCGAAAATTTTGTAAAATACTTTTTAGCTCAATAATAAATGCAGGAGGTTTAAAATATCATTTTAAAGTAGTTTTGAGATTTTTATGGTGCCGGGAACCCTCAGGGGGCATTGGTAATTTGCCACCCGGAGAAGGGTATTTTGGTAAATTTCTCGGTAAAGTTTTTTAAGGGACTTTTTAGTCCAGAAAGGATTGTAAAACACCTAAAAGGTTGTTTTGAAGCTGATTTGGGGCATTGCGGTGATAGTGAACCCTGGGGGCATTTTGGTAATTTGCTGCCAGAGGGGTATTTTGGTAAAGTTTTTCTATAAAATGCTTCAAAGGACTTGTTAGTCCGGAAAGAGATGTAAGACAGTTGAAAAGTTGTTTTAATGTAGTTTTGAGACGCTTGTTGGGGCGATGGCCGCCAGGGGGTGTTTTGGTAATTTTTCCTTTAAAATTTTTTTGAGGGAATAATTGGTCTATAAATGATGCAGTACATCTAAAAAGTAGTTTTAAAGCTGTTTTTGGGTGTTGGTGATGTAGCGGCCATCAGGGAGTATTTGGTAATTTGCCATGTTAGCGCTAAATTTTTGAGGACGTGCATAATTTAGCGTTCGTAGGGGTGGGAAGCAAGGAATAGTGGTAGTATGTCTAAAATGAGGGTTGTTATCGATAATAAGTCGATAAGGCTAGATTAAGGATCCAATTATTGGATCGAATTAACTAGCTATCGTAAGATGCTATGAACGGTTAAGTGAGAATGGGTAGAATAAGGAGTGTGTATTCCTCGTGTTGTCTTTACTGGGCAATTTGTGCTCATTCCTTATGTTGTATTGTGCAGGCTATAAGGAGAACCCTCTAGAGAAAGGAAGAGAAACAAGTTAGAAAAGTTGAGCAAGGGGATGCGTTGTGTGAGGTAAAGATTGAGCCGTGAGATCGGTTGTTAAGAATCCTACGACTACAGTCGTATATTAGGTTGTACATATGCATGTTGTTCATAGACTTGAAAGTCTTCCGCTACAGTATGATGTATGTTTGTAAGAAAATTTTTTGTAAGGACGCATTTTGGAGCGTCTATTAATGATGTGTGAGTATGAGGATGTAGTAGCTCTGTATTCAGCACAGGGTTTTGAATGTGATTATGGTCGATAACTCAGCCCGGTGACGTCACCAGGGTTGAGGGTGTCGCAATATACTTGGTGCGGGGGCACATGTTATGGAAGTGGTGTACGGGCGCGGCGACGAACGTCGCGGAGATATACTTGGTGCCGGGGGCACGCATCATGAGAATAGCGCAAGGGCGCAGCGACAAACGTCGCATAACAATACTTGGTGCGGGGGCAAGCATCATGAGAATGGTGCAAGGGCGCATGCGATGAACGTCGCGGGGATATACTTGGTGCCGGGGGTATGTATCATGACAATGGCGTACGGGCGCGACAACGAACGTCGCGGGGATACACTTACAGAGTTCTGAAAATGTCCAACCTCCCAAATGAATTCTCAAGACCTCTATTTACAGAGGTTGAGATGATGATGTCATCACGCGACACGTGGTGCTCCCCGGGAATGACACGTTACCTAGGGGTCCACAGTTGTCGGTGCTCTACGGACTGTAGAATTGCATATTCACTCGACCTGCCCTGCACAGCGTCGCTCTGTCTATCTGGAAATACTAGCTCCCACAGCATCGGTGCGGCCAGAGAACCCCCTTGATTTAGCCACCAATCACAGCCCTTACAGAGTCCCACAGGCCTGGTAGCGGTGGGGAAGACCTGACGCCCAACTGCAAGGTAGACTAGGCACAATGCCCTCCAAAGATCTGCTCCCGTCTCGGAGTGACCCGGGGATCATAGTCCCCAGGGGTGCCGACGCGAGCCTCTAGTGCCAGAGCAATAGGCCAGTCACGAAGACACCCTGACGGAGATAGTGTCCCGAAGGAGTCATCTATCCCGCTGCTGCGAAGGGTCCTCGTGCCGGAGCACTACGAGCGGAGCCCCCCCTCCGAAATGAAGACGGCGATGGCTTTAAGGTTATGAGCCCATCCCGTGGTGTTTGATTGTGACGGCGATGGCTATAAGGTTGTGAGCCCATCTCATGACGGCGATGACTATAAGCTTGTGAGTTCATCCCATTGTGTTTGATTGTGACGGCGATGGCTATAAGGTTGTGAGCTCATCCCGTGGCGACGATGACTATAAGGTCGTGAGTCCATCCCGCTGTGTTTGATTGTGCCGGCGATGGCTTTGAGGTTGTGAGCCCATCCTTCTGTTGCTTGTGTCGGCAATGCTTTAAGGTTGTGAGCCCATCCCGCTGTTGATTGTGCCGGCGATGGCTTTAAGGTTGTAAGCCCATCTCGCTGTGATTGTGTCGGCGATGGCTTTAAGGTTGTGAGCCCATCCCATTGTGATTGTACCGACGGTGGCTTTTTTAAGGTTGTGAGCCCATCCCATTGTGATTGTGCCGACGATGGCTTTAAGGTTATGAGCCCATCCCGCTACGAGGGGTCCTCGTGTTGGAGCACTACGAACGGAGCCCCACGGAAGCACGTAACATGATTATGGCGCATGGGCGCGGCGACGAACGTCGCGGAGATATACTTGGTGCCGGGGCACATGTTATGGAAGTGACGCATGGGCGCGGCGACGAACGTCGCTGAGACAATACTTGGTGTCGGGGCACATGTCATGAGAATGGCGCAAGGGCGCAGGTGACGAACGTAGCGGGGATATACTTGGTGCAGGGGCACATGTTATGGAAGTGGCGTACGGGCACATCTTTGCACCTCCGTGATGTTTACTGATGTACGAATATCAGTAAACATCACGGAGGTGCAAAGATTCGAGAAAACAAGTGCGTGCGGGAGGGGAGGCCATAGGCCAAGAATTGGGGGAAGGCCAAGGCCACCTCCCCTGGGGAGGCCAAGGCCGACCCTAGGGAGTGGCCAAGGCCAAAGGCCAACTCCCATGGAGGGAGGCCAAGGCCACTCCCCTCTTCAGTGAAGTTCGGGCACGCCGACGGTATGTGTTTTGAGCAATGATGACTCCGAAAGTTGCGTTATGACGAGTTCATCGACGTGAGTCGTATCTATATGACGATCAAGATGTCAAAATCATGTAAGAAGCAAAAAAAGTGCAAAAAGGAGTATGCGCGAAGGGGGGAACCACCGGGGGAAAGTGGCCAAGGCCGACCCCCTAGGCTTGGGGAAGGCCAAGGCCGACCCCCTGGGGTTGGGGAAGGCCGAGGCTGACCCCCTGGAGTTGGAGAAGGCCAAATGGCCAACTTTCATTTTTTGAGCCTAAGGCCACTTCCCCTTTTGGCAAACTTCGGGAGCGCCATGTAGGTGTTTTGATGGGCAATGACAAATCTGGAAGTTGCGTTATGACGAGCGCATCGACATGAATCGTACCCACATGACGAACAAGGTGCCAAAGTCACATACAAAGCGTACGAAGTGAAAAAATTACGAAAAGGACTTTGCACGAAAAGTGAAGAACCGGGGGGGGGGGGGGGAGAAGGCCAAAGCCAACCCCCCATGGGAGGCTGAGGCCGACCCAATGGGTTTGGCCAAGGCCTTTGCCCCTTGACCCCGTTGCTCCAGTTGCGCCGTTGGTCGATGTTTTTTGATGAAAAGGTATTTGGGTGGTCGCGGTGCGACAATCGTGTTACCATGAGTGACGTCAATGTGAAATAATTTGTGACTAAGTCACGCGCGAAGCGAGAAACACATGTGACTTGGGCGTACACACTTTGACCGGTTCAGTGCGTTAGAAAAATGACTGTTGACAATGTTGACGTGTTCGCATGAAATGGGACCCCTAGTGATCCCTTGGGTATGACCAGAATAGGTTGGGAACAAATGCTTAGTGGCCAAGCAAGCAGGCACACATGCAAATCAATTCGTGACTTGATCCGAGGTTGAAAAGTGTTTGGAAAACCAGCAAAATTGCGGCAATGAATGATCAAGCAGCATAAATGAAATGGGAAAGATTAATGTTGTGCAGATCATAGGGCAGTCCTCCCTTGCACTCGTACTCTATCTAGGGGTTCAAGTATATGCCCGCTGGTAAAGCGGTCTTGCGCCTTCTCCGGTTCTCTCTATGCCATAGTGGTCCACAACATCTAATCCGCGTTAACCAATAACCGCTCCAGTCTCCACCCCCACCTCCGGTTACCCCTTCGTCAAAACTTTGTACATACTGTAAATGCTTGACTTGGCATGTATATGGGGAAATTAATTTTTATGCGAACTTCATGACGAAGGAAAAAGGTAATCAACGATAAGAATTTTAGTTTTGGAATCATAAGCTGACTTTTTTTGTCTAACCTCTTGTATGTAGATGTTTGTGGGAGAGTCGTCGCACGATATCTGGCTCAAACAATTACCGAATAGATAGTAATTGTTGTGGTTTCCAAAGAAAAAATGTTGGCAAATCATGAGTTTTCTTGATAATCTTTTGTGACTTTTTAGCGTATATTTGAAGAGTGCTAACTTTACTCATCGACCTTTGATTTAGCAAAAAGTAAGTATTTAATCAGCCTTTGTAAGCACCTTAGCGTACACTTTTAATTGTTTGCTTGCAATGACAAAAGCTCAATTTGAAGGCAACTGAGCAGGCTGTGGACCTTAGGAGGTCATTTTCCAAGGACTACGTGTTAATAGGCTTTACTTACTCAACTAAAATGTATTTGAAGTATTTCTCAAACTTAATATATTTTACGGATAATTACAGTAAAGTCCCGAAATTAGAGTGAAATTACAGACATGTCTATTAATTTGAACAAATTACACTCATATCCGTTAACCAAACGAAATACAAAAATACATAACGATTTTGACAAAAATACATGATTGTCCCTAAATGAAATTGAAATTACATATTCTTTTATCTTTTTTTTTTCTCTTTCCTCTCTTTCTTCATCTTCCGTCTCTTCATTTCACACACAAAAGAAAAAACCCAAACACCAAGGCAACACCAACAGTAATGGCTCGGCGGCAGTAGCGTCAGGTTGCTGGGGATGAGTGGGTTGTGGCAGCAATAGTCACGAGGTGGGCAGGTGGCTTGGCGCTATGTCGATAGCAGGATGTGGGAGTGGGTTTGGGCTATGGCAGAAACGGGGTAGGTGGGCGATTGGAGTTGCGGTAGAGCGGGGGTGGGTGGCTCAAGGCGGCAGTAGCAACATAGTAGGAAATATGATTGCTATGGTGGCAGGGGCATGGTGAGGGTATGGGTTGGGTCGACGACAGTAGTGGGGGTGGGTGGAATCAGAGGCTCGCGGCAATATCCAGCGGCAGATGAGGGTGGGTGTGAAGTGGGCATGTTGTTGGGTTAAGAGAGGGAGAGCCTGCCGGCGAGCAGGGGCTAGGGAGGGGGCTGCCAGCTGCGTGAGGCAGCTGAGATTTCAGATTAGAAAGAGAAAAGTTAGGGTTTCTATAGAAATTGGATAGAGAAAACCCATTTGTTTAGAAATTAGGTTTTTAGCGCTAATTAAAAAAAATTAAGCTTTTAGATTTTGTAGCCCGTTTGTTTGAAAAGTATATACCATTTAAATATCGTATAAGGATAATATTGTCATTTTAAAAATATATATCGATGACATCAATAAAAAGTCACACATTTTTAACGGATCAATGGCAGTTAGGCACGACAGATGCATTTTTAAAGTTGTTGGTTACTTTTTACATTTTGAAACTTTGTGTCCTTAACTGTATTTTTTCTCTAACCTCAGGATATTTTTGTAATTATACCTTCATTTTATAAAAGGTAGGACTAAATTGACACTTTTATCTCACTTCATTGTATCTCACTTCATTGTTAAAAAATGCATTAGCGATACTTTTTTACCCATTGTGTATGTTTAGTCTGACGATATACACGTTAACAAAACTCATGTGGTAATTTCAAACTCTAATATCTATAGAATTTGGAGGTTTCCTTATATGCTATTGTACCCCTTCATTTGTTGCTAAATATTAATGATTCTAGGTAAAATACATTTTTAGCTATTCTACCATGTTCACTTAAGGGAGTTGATAAATCCAATCCAAATTTCATCTCTTTCGCTCCCAATACTTCTAGTGACATTTGTTAATAATACAATTTCAACTTTTAGCTACAAAAATGAAGTGAGAGAATTCAAATTTTGAGTAAATTTATCGATTCCCCGATTTTTAAACATTGGGTTAAGAACTTAAGATTGGAACCAAACCCATTGTGTTTATGTGGTCATATGGCCCATGATCAAGCTGATCTGTTGGGTTTGTGGGCTTAGTCTTTAGGGCTGGGTTTACATCTATAAATAAAGTTATAAGAGGTCTTTGCCCTTTTAAGTGTGACATTCTTTGGACCTGCCTTACTAGTAAAACCTGAGTCCTGTTAGCTAAAAATATGCAAATAGCAGGACCTGACCAAACCGATTCGGTGTGCGGACTCGAACTATAATCTCTGCTTTTACCTTCTTGGATCCAAAAACCGCCACCGCGTTGGGTTCTCCGGTACTAATGATGCTCGTGCCCTCGAATTTCACTTTCCAACCTCGCACCGGCTCTTGCTCCTACCCCAAAACTCACGTACCAATAACGATCACGTTTTGAAGTCTCGCAACCGCTCTCACCCACGCTACGTGCACCTAAGATATGGACAATAATCTTGACAAATTATGTGTGACCAATGTATTGATTTGTTAGATAGTTCTGTGTTATGTGTGGACCATTACCTTGCTTCAATCTTGCCCTTAGTCACACTAATAATCAGGGTCATAATATTTTATATTTGAAATTATTAACTTTACGATGTTTCCTTGATGTCGCAGTTATCAGGATCGGCTGACCTGGCACCATCCGAAACCCCCGCCCTTTTTCGTTTGTGTACCTTAGCTTAGAGGCAAGCTGCATGTTGTTCCATTGGTACAATTCACCACTATCTTCTAGTCGAGTTCCGACGGCTAGCTTGCTTTGTTGCTATGAGCCTAAAGACTGGAATATAGGTCGCAATACATTGGGCTATTCCCACTTTACCAGCTTTTTTTTTTTTTTTGCATTCTCAGGAGGAGGTGTCAGTTTTTAAGCCTCCTCCCCAGGACTTCCATCGGTTGCGAGAGTCTTGAGTTATTTTTTTGGGGTTTCGGTTTTGCATGTGTGTTTATTTTTTCCGGTGGTGTTGCGTACCTAGTGTGCTTGTACTTTGCAATTTTTAGTGTGTAAACTCTGCTTAATACCAAGGTTAGAGCAAATTTGTTTCCACAATAACAATATGAACCAATGGCTGACAACATATTGCCTGAAACCTCTTAGTGAATAATGTTTAGGTGCCCTATGCTTCATTAAAGACCTCTCTATGCAGAAAAATTAACATCCAAAACTTATCTTTGTTGGACTTTTCCATGTCTAGGATAAAACTATTCGAATTAAAGGAATCTTCCTTCTATCCCTCGTATAGCGACAATTAATGCTAGTTAAATGTTTTTAGTGATTTTTATTTAGTGACATTAAAAAATTACTATTAAGAATATCGCTGAAAGTGTTAGTAGAAGAGCCACTTGAGACATTTAGTGACTATTAATTGTGATTTTATACGGAATTGAAAGAAGATTCTTACGACCTGGACAGCAGTCAAAGTTTGTTCTTTGTTAATTATGTACACGTGAGAGAGTGAGTGTGTAAATTGCTGGGTGATACTTCATGGTACTAACAGTAATGGGAGGTCATAGTTGCAGACTTCAGGCCGTGACTCCAAAAAGGAAAAAGAGAACAAAGTTAGGGAGATTGACAAGATAATGTAGAATAAAGGAATGGACCACATATCCCTTGCAGGATGGACCATAAAGTCACATTGACACAACACAACCGGACCAAACTGGGAATATGCTCCACATATGCCATGTTTGAGTTTCGGAAGCTTGTAAGGACCACCACCACATTCAAAAGAAAGGAGATATTCTTGGTGGTTCCTCACCCATGTGGTCTTGGTGATGGCAATCATTGGAAATCACGCACCTCTAAATCTAGAGCCTTCTATGCTCGTAACGTGGTTACCTTCCATATTGACCTTCACCGTGACCATAACCCGATCTGCTAGTAGATGTTGCATGTTTTCAGATCATTATTTTTGAGTATTTATGATCGTTAGATCAAGTACAGCTTGGTTGGATCAAAAGATGGATTGAAGTAGGCGGAAAGACTTCTTTGGCTCTTGATATTTTTTTGTTACTTTTTCACGTCATACTTCAGACTCTACACGTCATTTATTTATCGGGTGCTTTTATTCTGCATGATTAAGAAAAAATAGATCTAAAGCCAATCTCTTGCTATCACTGATGAGTAACATATGTGACTCTGTGCTGGCACAGTGTACATTATCTGACGTCTTTTGTGCTTTTATAAGCTTTTAAGATATGATGCACTATGTTCGACCTTTTAACGCTGCGCAACAGTTATCACTTATCTATGAGCAATAACCGATATTAGTCGCTCGCTTTAGTGACCGTCTTTCGACAGATTAAAAAAAAAAACTGCCGAAGCAAAACTCCAATATGACTTCACTTACATGGTCTTGATCCAGTCTTTAGGAAACATTTTTGCATCAAACAGAGAAGGAGCGCAGAAGCTGGAACTCTAGCTAAATAAGATAGAACCAAAAGCCCCAAGCTATGGTGCCCCAACCTCTTCGTTTCTCTAACTTAATTTTGATGGGCAAAATTCAAAGTACTAGTTACGTGTATAGTCAGTTTGGCCAATAATCCATAACAAAAAAATTTTCAAACCATCCCTTTCGCGAATCTCTTTTCGCATCACCGTATCTAAAAGCGCCATTCAGGTCGCTCAGCGCGCCAAGTCACGCCACATGCGCTTTCATACTTAGAGCGAGCCACGCCGTGACCGCGAGATACGAATATTCTCACGTCACTCTATACAACACACTAGCAAACTTAACAAAGATATCTCAACAAACAGTACATCAATACGCATTTTCAACTCTGAGCGTCGCATTGCAAGCATACCACGTGCTTCTGCAGCCCAAAAACCAAACAACTATTCAACTTTTACACTGAAGCATGAATGGCCAAACATAAGCTTGAAGAAGGGACTCACATGTCTTCCCATGAAAGGAATAGTTGCAATCATCAAATCTTGAGGAAGTCCCAAAGGCATTGGGGGAAAGGGAAAGAGAAGGAAAAGTTCAAACTCCATTTTTGAGCATATCCCGTATGAAGATCCGAATCAATCCACCTTGGAAGGGCCGAACGGGGCCCAAAGGAAGATTTGCTTTTCCTGCAAGAGTGAGGCAAGTCACGTGACTTTGATGGGTGTGAAATACCAGAAATGCCCTCGGATATTGACCTTGTAGAGGACGGTGGCATTGAGGGTGTGCCGCCCGGATTTTAGTGTAAAATAATGGGAGTTTGTCTTGAATTTGTTAGATTTTTTGCTTGGCTCGGTAAACGAGACGCATATTCCAAATGCCCCCCTGGAATTATGCGAGTCTTTCGTACAAGAATGGGCAATAAAGTCAATTGGCTTGGCTTTGAGCCGACTGTGGCTTTTAAGCCTTCAGCTGGTACCTGGGAATGTTATTGATGGCAGCTTAGGAACCCGTGCAATGCACGTGAATTAATTTTATTTTTTCAATATGGTATTTAAAATACACTACGAATGATAGGTTGTAATTTGGTGACGATAGTTTTAGAATGTAGTCGAAGGAAGAACACTCTCAAGATGGATAAATACAACTTTTCGTAACTAATGGTCGTAATACGTCATTTAGTGCTTTGTAGCAAAGAAAATAGATTGCGGGATTCATTATTACGAGTGAATTTTAGCTGAGTGACGTTGTCATTTTGAATAATAATTGCCACTAAAAGCTTGTAGGGTTTTCAACAAGCAAAGCTTTGATATTTGGTCGCAAACAAGGACGCAAATACTTTACGGTGATACTGAAAGGTGAAAGGTCAAACTCAAGTTAAAAGCCCCATTTGGCTCAAGCTTTAGAAAATCAACAATTTAGTAATTTACATCGATCTAACATCAAAAACTAATATGAAGAAACAAAACTTTATCGAAATAAGAACCAACTTTTACTGATCTCCTGGTATTTTCGTATACCAGTTCAATCTAATTAATTTTCTTTTCATACTAGCATGGTGTAAGATTGTGTGTATATTCGTATTATTATCACATATTCGTATTATGATTAGCCTTATATAGTTTTATTGGAGTTACATATCACGCCTAACCTCTAACATGAGATAATGCAGTCACCGCTTATGAACTGTTTGAACCAGTGTGGTTCGAGTTAACGTATGTTGGTATAAAACATAATTCGACTAAAGAATACCTTCCAAAATTTTTATAAGGGTTTTTAGTCCCATGCTAGAATTTTCATACCTCCAAGTTGCTTTAGAGAAGTAAATCTAGAATATCAAGTTTGTTTACTCGGAGCTTCGAACATCTTTTGTCCACGGTTACCTTTTATTGTCACCATTGTCATCATTATTGCCGGCACCAATGTCTTGGCTGCCTCTACATTCTTGTTACCACTACGATCACCACACACGGAAACCAGTTGCCACAACTATTCCATATAAAACACTTTACATTACCAAACGCAAACACCTCAAGCCACTTACTTTTACATTACGACCTCAGGAGGAAGAAAAAAAAATTAGGCAAGAAGTATTGTGAATCAACTATGCTGGAAACCTCCTCTCATGATAACCCACACCATGCTATAGAAGGATCTACAAGGTTGTTTTAGTATCATCCACTGATTGAATGCTACTACTAAAATACTTTTAACATATATTTCAAGGCACTCCATCTCAAATCACATTTACTTTACCATATGTAGAATTTTTTCAATCCAGGTTTGACTGGTCCAGCTTAGAATATTATTTGTTCATTAGAGTTACACTGCTACCTCTGGCACCTTACTCTCACCACCATATCTATCATAACTGTATAGACTCTTACCTCACATATCATCATTGCCACCAACGATGTAATGGTTGATACCATAACATTGTTAATACTGCCATTAGCGCTACCACCACACCCTTCACCCCTAGTTGTCGCAATTGCATACTGTATGTCTTTAACAGAAAAATATATTTTTACAAGAACCCTAAGTTTGGAGTTTTTTACATTATGTATCTGTTAAAATGTCTTAAAGTGTGATGTATTTTGTTACGTAAAGGAAGTGAGTTCGCAATACACATGGAGATGCCATAAGAAATAAAGTCTGAGTCAAATGTCAATTATGATGATATGAGACAAAATAAGGATAGAAGCAAGGGCAGATACTAATGCAACCTACACAGCCTGGGTAATGGCAGTTTTGCAAGGGTGTTGACATGAAGTGAGTATGAAGCAACAGTCAAAAGTTCAATGCTAAGGTCCAGATGTCAAGATCCAAAATTAGGGTCTAGAGTCGAGGTCCAATGCTTGGGTTCTTTTTCTTTCTAAAATTCGTTAGATCCAAAGTTTTGGAGTAAGAAATTAAACTTGTCAAATGTTGAATCATTCTCCAAATGTGTTTTGAAGTCCAATATTTATAGGCAAGTTAAGATGCCTTATCATCAAGTGACACATGGCATTCCCTAATAATGATAATCCATTAAGTTGGCAAAAAATTAAATGTGAAAAGAGAATAAAAATGTGTAAAATGGGTAAACATGAAAAAAGAATACATATGAAATCTCTCTTAATCTAAAAAGCGATCAATTTTTTTTTTTTAAACGGAGAGGGAGTGTGATATAGAGTTTGCAGTGTGCGCTAACTATGGACAAAGCTCATGGCTCCAACCAGCTTCAGCAAGAGCCAGTTTACACTTCCACGTGTCCATTTTCAACCACACAAAATCCCAAAACACCTAAACTAAAGGCACAACCTCTCTCTCTCTCTCTATATATATATATATGTATATATATATATATATCACTGCCTCTCTCTCTCTCTACAAAAAATGGGAATAAAACCGAGATATCCTCTTACAAAAACAAAGAATATTCCCATTTCCACCCTCCGGATATTCCCACACCCACCCCACCTCACCCCTTTCTCAGCCGTTACTATATCAACCCCACTCCACATGTTACCCCGCACTCTCGCTCACCATCCCCACCACCACCACCAGAACAATAATGAAGTTTGGCAAGAGCCTGAGCAACCAGATTGAGGAGACCCTGCCCGAGTGGCGCGACAAGTTCCTCTCCTACAAGGAGCTCAAGAAGAGGCTGAAGCTCATCGGCGGCGGCGGCGACGACCGCCCGGCCAAGAAGCGGAGGGTAGAGTGCCCGGGCGGCGAGAACATGACGGAGGAGGAGGAGGCCGACTTCGTGAGGCTGCTGGAGGACGAGCTGGAGAAGTTCAACTCCTTCTTCGTTGAGAAGGAGGAGGAGTGCATCATCAAACTGAAGGTACTGTTATTGCACACCGATGGTCACGCTTCCATTCTGTCTGTCGCTAATGCACTTTTTAGCGATGCTCAAAAGAACCCTCGTGTGAAAATAGACATTTTCAGCGCTAACATTTTGCTTATGTGTTGCTTAGAAGATTATTAACCTAAAGTGCAATGTGGGGCATTTTATTTTAAGCAGAAAGTGGTTGATTATCGATGTTAAAGCAGTATTGAGTGCGTCAAACTGACAAGACTACAACCGCTTTAGTATAGTAATAGTTACAAGTAAGGCACTTTGCTAGGGAAAATAATGTGACAGCCTATGTTTGTAGAGTGCCATCTTTTGAATTCTAAGTGTCTGTGTCACTGTTGCCGTCGCTAAATATAGTTACTGAGATTATGTTAAATTGAGGGGCCATCTGTAGCAAAGTGCAAGTTAATAGTAGTCGCTAGCCACTTTACCCGTTGGTACGTGCCGATGATTTGTTACGGCTAGCATAGTCATTCATTTTGTGTGTAGTGCCAGAGATATACGTATGTAGAAATCACAAGGAAAATAGTAAATGCACTTCATTTTGACTGTTTGACTAGGAGATGGAGCGGACGTGATATGATGGCATGAAACTTTAATTTATCGTCCTTTTTTTTCTTTTTAACGTTTAGGGCATCTAAAGTTGTTCGAGTAGGTTGCATTTAGTTAGGTCACCCGGGAAAATCTTGTAGGACCGTCGTATTCGTGTCACTAGAAATTTCGAGTGATTATCATTGTGATTTGGACGTTATTTTGTCGGGTGCGAAGGAGCTCCTGTACATTTTTGTAGCTAGTGACAACAGTTGTGATTCGGATATCTTGTGGGGCCTACCCATATGTTAACCGACAAATCTTGACTCAAAAGAATGCTACGTCATGTGTACCCTGTAGTAATAAATTCACCTTGATGTAACAACATCCTTTTTTAACGGCTGTTATCATTCATACACAACGATGATATACACTACACAAGGGTGTTGCTACGCTACACCAGGATGGATTCATCGGGGTGGTACTGATTCGGTATGTCTATTCTGCTGGGGTTGATTTACAGGAATTGCAAGAGAGAGTGGCAAAGGCCAAGGACTCTAGCGAAGAGATGACAGATATTCGGAAGGAGATAGTGGACTTCCACGGCGAGATGGTTTTGTTGGAAAATTATAGCGCTCTTAACTATACAGGTAAATTCCAATTTCCTTTACTTATTGCTTGTAATTTCACTTAGTGAGTTCTTTCATAGTTTCAAATTGGTGGGCAATTTGAATGTTCTTCTAGTTTGTGTCATTCTTTCTCAGCAACCAATCCTGGAAAATATAGCAGCTGTTAAGCAGAAAGCAAATCTGACCAAATTCAGTTTGGTAAATTCGTGCTTGAAAAAGACAATGCCAGCCAAGTTTTGGTGCCTGCAAATTCAGTAGATTTTTCAGAAAAAATGAAGCAAATGAGCTTGTACTGAACAATCATCGATCCAGAGTTGCATAGGGCAATAAAAGAATTTTGGTTGTCTTGTACTCTGAACTGCCCATCATTGTTTCCTCGATCTCTATAGCGTAGACCGTTGTTAGCTTGGATGGCTTGAACTAATTCATTGAAATCACCCTTACATTCTCTTAGGATTGGTAAAGATCCTGAAGAAGTATGACAAAAGGACCGGCGCTCTTCTTCGCTTGCCCTTCATTCAGAAAGTCCTGCAACAGCCCTTCTTCACCACTGACTTGCTCTATAAGCTCGTGAAGGAGTGTGAGACGATGCTTGACCGTCTCTTCCCTGCAGTCAAACTTCCAACCGAGGTAGCGGAGGCGGATGAGCCTTCAACTAGTGCCACCAGCAAAGAGGACCGTCCGGCTCAAAGCGCCAAGGAACTCGCGGAGATTGAGTACGTGAAGAGTTTATATATGAAGAGCACCATATCAGCCTTGCGGATTTTGAAAGAAATCCGAAGCGGAAGCTCAACCGTCAGTGTTTTTTCATTGCCACCGCTACAGATGGGTGGATTGGATGATACTTGGGGTAAAATTCCTGTGCTTGAACAAACAGCAAAGTAGCCAAGATATGTGGATGCAAGTTTAGGACAAGATTTTCCCCCTTCTGTATTGTCAATTTTTGGGTTTGGGTTTGGTTTTTTGGTCTTGTTCTTCTGCCCATGCATCTACAATGCAGATATTAGATACTAACACATGTAATTGGCACAAGTATAATAATCATCTATAATAAAGGCATACTTTACACTAAGATCATGCAAACATGTGATGTTCTTGGGTTGCATCTGGTTTCTTTTGGGGCTTTGGATGCTTCAGAATACTATCAGAGAGCGAATTGGCTCCTACTTGTGACTTGGGCTGTGCTCGGAATGAGGATCACGGTTTCCTTCCCTTTCAAAGAGACCCGAAGATAATCAATGGTGGATCATGTGGATGTTTTTGAATGACAGAGTTTAGCGACCCTAATATAGCTTTAGCATCCTCCGGATTCTCTGCTTAACACGTCTAGATGTGAACTTTGACTACAGGACTATCGGATAGCCTCTTCTAGCCGGAAAAAAAGTCTCATTAGGACTTCACTTTGAACGATTTATATTGGTAAACAACATACCAGTACTATATTAGTTCCTAAAAGGATTTGGGAATTGACATCAACCTCGGAGGATCTGAAGTTCTCCTTAACTCAGAACCTATTCAGTAGTAAATGCCTGACCGCCGTCTTCTAGTTTTGGTAACGGATGGTTTAGTACTAATAGTGATGGATGCATCAAATGCTTGACCTCCGTCTTCAGGCTTATATGCAGCTTTATACGCCCTGCATATCTCTGGTCTCTTTCCAACACTTGATGTTCAAGATTAGAACACGTAGGAGTCTTTGTTCGTTCGTTCGTTCAAAATCAAACAAATCGCTGAATATAAACACAGTTTGAACGAAAATGCTCTCGAGACATGCAGCAATTTATATCTTTTCCCATGACTTCTTGTCCAGATCGATGAACAAGATCCCATAAAAAAAAGTCTCCTCGCAGGTATTCAGCACATTTAACACGCCTCAGAACACTTAAAAGATCATTGCGTCCAACACAATTAACTCAATCTAAGTGGGTTATGCTGTTATCATGCTTTTCCATGCCAGCTCAGGGCTCTGGTTTAGCATTGTAAGTTATGTGGTAAACCAATCATTATGCGCACCTAACCATGATTCGGAGAAACTTCGGAAATGATTAGTAGTCGCTGTCGTCTGATACTTGCACAGATTATCGTCGGTGCAATCACGGTGCTACTGCCTAAGCATAACATGCTCTTGGGTGCAAACGATTAACCAAAACTGATCCATGCAGGCACACCATGGTAAAGTGAATCTGAACACGGAGAAGACATTTCAAAAGAAAGTTAAAAGCAGCGAGAGAAAATAAGAGAAAAGGCACGTCCAACCCGTTATGTAGGAATAAAGCAAATAGAATCAAGATAAGGCCGAGCCAGTCCTACCACCATATGCATACTAGCTCTATCCCATGTAGATTTTATGAGCAATTTCTTAATCCTAAACTTTGCTGCTCATTTATTGCTTGAAACTATTTGCACGTAAAATTCCATAGGTTGGAGTCGTGTGCCTCGAAACAGCCCAGACTTTCTTTTTTCTTTTTTGGTTCCTACCGTCGTGAACATCTATTTTGATGCCCCATGAACCGTTTGAGTCATTTGACGGTTGAAATCTAAGTTCGGTCAAAGTCTGTCAACTTCTTTTGCAACAAAATGAGCAATTCACGTCAAAATCATTTTTTGGCAGCCATTTTCTCCAAATCAACCACCAGTCCCCTATGACCACCACCACAACCGCCACCACGTCCACCACCCGTTTCCCCCCAAAACCAACCGTGACCATCATTACCCACCATAAATTTGTGACCGCCACAGACCCTCCACAACCTCCACCAAGACCATCGTACAATTCTAACCAGCAAGGCAACCATGACCCCGCCACCAACTCAAACTCACCATGACCTCCACCAAAAGCACCACAAACCCTAAATCACAAAAATGTGAAGTATTTCATCTCAATTAAGCAATTAAGGTGAGAATTGGACCGTGTAATGTGAGTGCATTCGAGCATATGAATCCTAGAAATTGTTGCCTTGGTTTTTCCGGGGAAGAGTGGAGGCGGTTGGGGTGGTGGTGGTGGGGTGTTGATTCTGATGATGTGGCTGCCACATGGTCTTTGACAGTGATGATGTGACTGCCACCGTATAGGCTTTTATTATTAATTGCTCATAGACCATGAAATAATATGAGAGACTACACTTCTTATGCTAGTACTGATTGATGTAATAATTACTAGTGAAATCCATCTCCTCAGAGGCTCAGACCACTAAAATAACACAGTTCAAAAAGAAGAACCACCATGTTTAGTGGTCTCACGCGTTTAGCTCCACTGAGGGAATTGTTGAGAAGCTTGAGCCAGACTTAACCCATATATACAGCTATAAGAGAGCAGTCTCTTGTAAAGCTAGACATCCAACTAACATTTTGGTCACTCCTAAGTAGAGCAAATGGAAGTAATGTGTACAGTGCTTGTAGCAATTATGGTAATGAGTTTTCAAGCACAAGCTCAAGGAGGGTTGAAGACAGGGTTCTATTCTTCTTCATGCCCAAATGCTGAGGCAATTGTTAGGTCCACTGTTGAAGCAAAGTTTAACAAAGACCCTACTCTTGCTGCCGGTTTGCTAAGGCTTCATTTCCATGATTGCTTTGTTCGGGTAACCATTCTATTTTTCTCTTTTGCTAATCTAATTATGCTCTTTTGAGTGATTTAACAATCTTGAGGGCTATTTAAAATCTTGCGTAGGGGTGTGACGGTTCGATTTTGATCACGGGGGCTTCTGCAGAGAGAAATGCGTCGCCAAATATCGGGTTGAGAGGATTTCAAGTGATTGATGATGCCAAAACACAGTTGGAGGCCTTTTGTCCTGGGGTGGTATCTTGTGCTGACATACTTGCACTGGCTGCTCGTGATGCAGTAGAGTTGGTAATCAATTTCATATCCTGAGTCCCCTTTTTAAAAGAATTGGGCATTTCACACACAAACACACACACGCGCACGCACTCACTTTCTTATGCTTGACATCTGTTATCGTCACGTCTCAGAGTGATGGTCCAAGTTGGGCAGTGCCAACAGGAAGAAGAGATGGCAGGATCTCTTCATCATCTCAAGCCGTAAACTTACCTTCTCCACTAGACTCTAGCGATGTCCAAAGGCAAAAATTCGCAGCTAAAGGCCTCGACGATCATGATCTCGTCACACTAGTCGGTATATACTCTTTCACCGATTAGAAAGTAACACCAGGCTTAGCTAGGAGGCAACAAAAAGGCTACTACTGACGTGCTTATTTTGTGTCTGCAGGGGCACATACAATAGGCCAAACAGACTGCTTGTTCTTCAGATACCGTCTCTACAATTTCACAACAACTGGAAATGCAGATCCAACAATAAGCTCAGCATCCTTGGCACGACTCCGGACACTCTGCCCAAAAGATGGAGACCGCTCAAAACGGGTGGAGCTAGACAAGGGCAGCCAGCTGAAGTTCGACGTGAGCTTCTTCAAGAATGTGCGCGATGGCAATGCAGTATTGGAGTCGGACCAGAGGATCTGGAGCGACCCTGCAACGCGCAGAGTGGTCGAGAACTATGCAGGCAACATAAGAGGGTTACTGGGTGTTAGATTTGGCTTTGAGTTCCCAAAGGCTATGATCAAGATGAGCAGCATTGAGGTGAAGACTGGCACACAAGGGGAGATCAGAAAGGTGTGTTCAAAGTTCAATTAGCCAATTAGCAGCCTTCTTGGAGCAAATCTGTATACTTAAAGAGTGAGTTGCAGTATTAATTTTGTATTGTTTCTTGAGATGATCTGAAATGAAAATTGATGTGAGTTTGCAGTACAAGTAATGGAAAAAATTAGGAAAATAAGTCAAAAATTATTTCAAACGCTAGAAGGAGGGCTTGAAATTAACAGCCACACGCTCTAACCAACTGAGCTATTCCAGCTTCGTTAATGCATTAAAATCATTTATTTATTTAACTTATAATTAGTGTTACTAGTTTTACATTAATTTGTCTCATATGTAATCTGATTTTGTTAGACATTGCAGCATATTCTTTTGGATCAACTTGAATGCATAAAGGTTGACCATATTACTTGTTAACTTATTTTTCTTTCATTTTTTGCCCAACGTTGGGTTATTGTGCAAGTTTATTTTATTATAATCTTGGGTAAAAATAAAGCGTCCTTTCTATCGGCATTTAAGAGAGATTACATCTAACAGAGACATAATGAATTTGACAATTTCCTTCATGCGAACTACCCTCATTACAATAATGACAACCTCCATTTAGAACATGTGCATTAGCCTAGTTCAAAATTTCTTGTGATCAAATTTAATGATGTAAATCACCTAAAAAATTGTTATAATTATAAGAAAGTTAAATTCTTGCTAGAACGATTAATTACACGTCACCATGGTTTGAATGAAAGCAAACTCTTCACTTTTTCAAAACCAAATGAACTCCAACCATAAGTTGTGATCATCACAATAGAATAAAAAATAACGCAAAACTCGAGAATAATTGATACAAGCAATGTATATTCGTGTTTCATAAGTTTCACTAATTGACCTACTACGTAAAATATTTACCAATCTTGAGATGAAATTCTCCATATATATAACATAATAATAAATATCGTAAAATTGTCAATCTTATGGAGTTTTTGCAGCATGCAATTTCCCCTCCAAGTTAAATCAACCTTCAACCATATCACTTTTCCCAAAAGCATTTACTTTACTTTTTTTTTAATCTTCCATCTTTTTCAAGGATTCTCCGTCCAACTAAAAACAGCAATTTTAAATACACTTTTACTATTTCTCGACTTTCAACTTATTTTTATGGGTAAATTACGCATGGCACTCCTGATATTTATCTTAAAATACGCACGACTCAACCTAACTTTTTTTTATTACTTCCTGCTCTCTTAGTTTGTCATTGTGTTACATAAGACACATTTTCATTAAGGCACTGTGAGAAAAAAAAATTAGGACAAATTTATAACCATATGCCAAAAATGCCCTAATGTCTTCCTCCTCACTCTTCCACAAAAAGCCAAGCTATCTCCGCCACCGATTCCCGCCATCACCGGCGGCAGCCAGCCACTGCCAACACATACACACGAAGAAATTTGCGGGAGCAATGGTGGGGTTGCCGGCGGTATCCCCAGAGTGTGTTGCCGAAGGGTGGGTTGTGGTGGCTACGGTGGTGGCCTATCAGTAAGGTGAAGGGACGGGCTGTTGGTGGGGCAATGGTGGTTGGTGTAGCTGTTGGTGGTTAGTTGAAGATCGGGAATTGGGTTTGCTTTGGGCGGTGGTGGTAGGGAAATTGAAGGGGGTGGGGCAGTTGTGGTTATCGACAGTGGACGGGGCTGATGTTGGGTGGATGTTGGTAGGGCAATGGTGCTCGGTGGGGCTATTGGTGGTTGGTTAGTTCAAAAGACGTGTCTATGTGCGCCCGCACGCAATCGAGAAAGAGAGGGGGTAAATTTATTTGTTTACCATGAGTAGTAGTAGTACGATCTTTTCATTTATTTTATTTTTTATAAATTAAAAAATAAAAATGTATAATTTAGTGTAATAAAAAAATTAAGTGGAAACGTGTATATTTTAAAATAAATTTTAGGGGCGATGTGTAATTTATCCTATTTTTATTTAGTTTGGACGGTAAAGAATGTTTTCGAGTCAGCTTACGCATCAATTACAATTAAATCCTCTCTCCAAACTTAGCTCAACTTTTCACATTAATCTCTAGTATATTTAAGAAAGTAATTTTTTTTTCTGACCCTAAATTCTATATTATTCTTTTAAAGAAAGAACAAACAAAACCACTTCCCATTATTATAGAAAATGGAAGTGAAAGCAATCTTATCACTATTCTTAAATTTTCTGATCCTAAATTCCACAGTATTATTTTTTAAAGAAAGAACAAACAAGAACCCTTCAGATTATAGAAATGGAATTGAAAGCAATCTTATCACTATTCTTAAAATACGCATCCATTCTTAATTATTCCAATTTCCAATGGTTCCTTGGCCAGCATCCTAGTCCACAAAGCCACGAAAACCAAGACCTCACGACATCGTTTCTCCCCCAAGACACCCCAAACGGCGTCGTAATTCTCACCCACCATATGCAAAACAAATGTAGAATAACCTATCCATGGAAGAAACTCTTGTCTCTCTCTCTCTCACACACACACACACACACATACACATACATACATACATACATACATACATACCCTTATTCATAGAAACCCTCAAACGCCCTCTTTAATATATTCATCATCAACTCCCGTATTTTATACTCAACATATCCATCACTTCAGCTTCAAGAATACGTGAACGCTCATCTGCAAGCTACAATCTTCCATCACTCAAGAACCTTCCCTTGACCTTATCTCAACTGGGTTGCAATCATTTTCCCCTTAAAAATGGCCTCCACAACTCCAATTTCTCAAATCTCCCAACCACAGCCACTTTTCAAGAAACCCCATTTTCCCCCTTCCAAGAGCCTGAAGAACCCGTCATTTTCCTCAGTACCCACCTCGAATTATCCGTCTAGTTCGAGGCTTTTTGGTAAATTTGCAGACAGGAAGATGGTGGTGGTGGTGGCGGCGACGGCTGCGGCTGAGAAGTCAAAGAAGAGGTATCCAGGGGAGTCAAAGGGGTTTGTGGAGGAGATGAGGTTTGTGGCCATGAAGTTGCACACCAAGGACCAGGCTAAGGAGGGGGAGAAGGAGCCTCAGGGGCAGCCTGTGGCCAAGTGGGCGCCGTCTGTTGATGGGTACTTGAGGTTCTTGGTGGACAGCAAGCTGGTTTATGATACGCTTGAGAGGATTGTTGAAAGGGCTGATTTTCCTGAATGTGAGTTGTTTGATTGTTGTTGTCATTTAGTGCTTGTGCGTGCGTATGTGTGTGCGACTTATTTGATTGGTTTCTACTTATAAGTAACCTGTTTCCTTTTTGTGGACTACTGTTGCTTGGCACAATACTCTATTGAACTTATTGTGGTTATTTACAGCTGTGTTTAGGTGAATTCTAGCCCATTACGGCGTGCGTGTCTGTGTTTGTGGGTGTTCTGATTTATTTAATTGATTTTGGTTGGTGTTGGTGTTGGTGCAAAATTTTGCTCTGCGGTTCTTACTTCTTAGGTACTCCGGTTTTAGTTTTTTAGTCCTTTTTTTATTGGATTGAACTGTTAATTGTAATTAGAAAAATGTTGTAACTTGGCTTGACATAATTGATTATTAATAACTTGTGTTTTGGTGAATTCTGGCTCAAGTGCTCAAAGTTCATTATTTCTTAGGTCGAGTTTTACGAATTATTGTGCTGGCAAAATCGGAGGTTTTTGTGTCTGAGCATTTCAAATGCTTAGATAAGAGCTAAGTTAAAAGTCTCTCCTAAACCTTAAAAGCTTAAGCTGTCAGAGAATGAATCCCACAATGTATGTCATGCTTAACACTTGTCTTCACGTGCAAACCCCCAATTGCACGTCGAGAGAAATCAATAGGAAACAAATCTAGGTACACCACCCCCAAGTGCACAAATCAAGAGTGCATGTTGCGCAGTTATAAGGAAGGGACCATATATACAAGCGGGAAGAATCAAGCACAAGATCTTGCGGAGCACTCACTCTGATACCTAGATGGTCTAAAATATTCAGCTGTTAGGAAATAGGCACACCAAGGTATATCATGCTTAACATGGTCCGTAGTTCTTCTGCCCATTGTGCATTTGGCATTTCCTTAAGTATCCGAGCTATCTTTCTAAAGGTTTGGTAATCCAGCCCATGTGTATGACAATATCTGCTATGAAAGTTTTTTTTTTTTACCCCTACATAGGTCCGTTGCTGCTCATGACTATTACTCTATGAACAGATCGGTAATCAGAGAGTTTTGTCCTAATAATCTTATTAACTTCTTCAAGTTTTAAGCTTGAGGATATGTTCTGCGATAACAAAAATCCGATTCAAATATCCTAACTATGAAGACTAGCCATAACACCCAAATTATGCTATTACTTGCCATGTACTCTACATATCTCTCCTCGTGTCTTGAATCAAACAAATTCTCCAATTTACTGTCTCTAGGGATGAAACTCCTGCAAGAGCTTGGCTAAGGCCGGTAAGCTTGGTATATGCTCCCCAATCTATTACATATATGAGGTTTAGGTTGTGTTCGGCCCATCGAATAGTTTTCATCGTAAGCTTGTCTGGTCAATGATTCTCTCTCTCAGTCTCTCCCGAAAAATCTTACTGAAGAATATAGGCAAAATTAGGAAGTGTAGAACGTCAAGCTGTGCAAGGACTGTGCTAAATGACGAAAAGATAATCCTTTACAGGTAGAAACTTGCCTGTGGTGGCATCTTTTCATCAGGGAGGTTTACCTCACCCCTTTTGAAGTTATGGATGAAAAAAAAAATGACATCAGCTCAATTAATCATGACTAGATAATCATCCTTTCATATTGAATTCTTTAAGCCAATAGTGTCGTCTTCCTAAAGCTCTCCGTTGATACTTAGTCTCCCTCTAACTGCATTAACTGTGCTGCTGGATGCCAAAAATAGCATTGCCTTCATGTTGTACAATAAAACAATCTACAAGATGATGCCCTGCACAAAAAGTTGCTTTAGGATGTCTGCAACAGCTAAAAGAATTTATTAAGGATTTGGTTTAGCTCCTTTGGCTGGGTTGTTTGTTCTCAAACCCAGAGTTGGTTGCATATTGTTGCCGATTCTTCTTTTGGACTAAGTTGGTTCTATTTGTATATCACTGTCAAAAGATAATCATCAAACAAGTTTTACTTCTTCAAATTTTATTATAAGTAAGAAAGGCAAAAAAACATGAAGTCGATTATAAGCAAGAAAGGCGAAAAAACATGAAGTCGACTAGGTAGTAGTACTTCAAACATGTGCTAGCAAATGGTAACTACATATATAGTGGAGTTGCTTAATGTAATTGATTTCTTTCTTGGGATTGTATAATTTCCCTCTTTTGCAAATTTAGCCACAATGAAAGTGTGAAGATTCTTTTCAGTACAAAGAATTTTGGATTGCAGGGTTCCAAAATGATTTGTTCTGTAAAGGGAAGTCTTTGTCTAACTTTCTCTCATTGTTTCCTCCCTTTCTTTGGTGGTAATGTGGGAGTGTTTTTTTTTTTAAGGATTGGGGGTTGGGGGGAGAGAACTTGGCTTTGGTGTCCCAAAGCCAATTCTAATGAAGTTTTCCCTACCATGTTTTTCCTTGTATACCCACTGAAGCGTGTGTCATGTGTGTCTACACATTTACCACTTTAAGATAAATTAGGACTACCTGCAGAGACATAGTTGAATGTTTGTAGATGATCAGTATCATGAGCGGTTATCACTTATGAATCTTCAAGCTTTATGATTGATTTTTTTGCAAGAAGCTATGATGAGTCCTGGGGTATTATATTAGTGATTGAACTTCAATTCAAGTGCAAACATGTAAGATGCTTTTTGACACCTATATTTTTTAGGTTACTCGAATTCATTGTGTATCCTTTCTAAAAGTGAGGGTTAGAGTTTAGACAGTGTTATTAAAGAGCCAATAAGTATTTCCTTTGGTAAGATGTTTTATGTATGTTTGGCTACAGATGCGGAGTTCAGAAATACAGGACTGGAAAGGTCCGAAGGTCTGGCAAAAGATTTAGAATGGTTCAAACAGCAAGGTCATATCATTCCTGAACCATCTTCTCCTGGTGCTAGCTATGCAGCTTATCTTGAAGAATTGTCGAAGAAGGATCCTCAAGCATTTATTTGCCACTTCTATAATACATACTTTGCTCACAGTGCTGGTGGTCGAATGATTGGGAAAAAGGTGAACAGCGGAGTTTATGGAAGTCTTTACTTCAACTGCTTGTCTTTCTTTTCTTTGTTGTTTGATGCTATATCTGTAACGAGAACTTATGAGCAGTTATTACTTGAATGTTTGGCTAATTGTTTCGTATGGTGGTGAGGACCTTTCCTATAAGTTATGTCTCAAGTACTTTGAACTCTAGATAAGACATCCTGGTATATGCAGATAAATCTCTAGCATTTAAGTTTCAAGAGTTGTAGTTGGTCTCTGGAACTAAGAAGTATGTCTCAAGTACTTAGAACTCTAGGTAAGACAAATGGTCGAATGCTGATTGTTGTGTAAGGTTAAATTTTATGGAAGCAAGGTGGGTCTCCAGAACTAATACCAGTCACTGAATCTTTTTCTGTTTCAACATGCAACCTCCTATTTCTTGTTAGGTCGATGAATGGGGGTTGAGGAGATAGAGGGTGGAGAGCAAGGTTGGGTTTTTTTTTTTGTGTGGTTTGGGCATAGACTTGAGTTGATAGCACATCTATTTGCGGTGGCTCCAAACTTGGTAACACGTTTGTGGTGGGGTTCATGGGACACCCTGGGATAATTTTTTTGGTTGTGGATCTTTTCATACCATAGCTTTGATACCATTTGTTAGCTTACAAATGGGCCGTGCCGCCCCCTTCTCTCTCTCTCTCTCTCCCCTCCCTCGCTCCCTCCCCTCCTTCCCTCCCTCCCTCTCCAGCATGCATTACACTCACAAATTAAATATAGGAAATCGGAGAATATAAATTCGAAGGAGAAAGAAAAGAACTCAGCCACAGATATTGTATATTCACCAAAACACTTTTTCTAGCCATAATTTGCATTTATAGTCTTTTTGGCTCACTGGGATCTCCTTACTTCAATATCTTCATATTGTCATAATTATAATGCCACTGCCACTTGGTTGTAAATAGATACTTCATTGTCTATAGCAATTGTTTACATATTTTTGCGATGTTTCACTGTTATCTGGACTTCCATAAGAACACTAGTGAAAGGAGTTTATGTAAATAAACCTCAAGACTCCCCACATTGAACCAAGAGGTTGGTTTTTTGATGACCCCCTTTTTGCGATATATGCTACAGGTATGGAATAGAGAGATTATTCTTTTGACATCCCTTTCTTATATCCTTGTTCAGGTTGCTGAAAAGATACTTGACAATAAAGTTTTAGAATTCTACAAATGGGATGGCGAGCTGTCCCAACTGTTGCAAAATGTCAGGGAGAAACTGAATAGAGTTGCTGAAGTAATTTTCGTTAAATCCTTTAACATTTACATTCGACTTCGCAACCCCCACTCTTTTACTTCTCACTCTCTATTTTAGATTTTTAGCGTTCTGCTAGCTAACATGTTTGTATATGGGGTTTACGCAGAGCTGGAGTAGAGAGGAGAAGAACCATTGTTTGGAAGAGACCGAGAAATCATTCAAGTTTTCAGGGGACATTCTCCGTCTAATACTGACATGATGTGCAAAATTCAACTGCTGTTGTAAACTTGTGCAAGCACGGGCGCAAGCTCCAGAAATTGTTGATATTCAAGATGTTTCTCTTCCTTTTTTTTTTTTCTTTTTTCCACATTTACAAATCATTGTGGTTCCAGTGCTTGTGTATAAACTGTGTTTTATTTTATTTTAAGAACTTTATGAGTACAGAAAGATGAAGTTCACTTCATGTTTTTGATGGTTGATCATGTTTCTTTCTTTCTTTCTTTTTTTTGTTTGGCTATGCTTAGAACTACATTTTCTATGGCTGTTGGTATGAAGATTGGAACCAGCGACCTTGAGGTTATATCCCTCAAGTCCTCTGCCATTTCTCCCGGCCCTTGGGGTCTATGGTTGATGGGGTCTATGGTTGATGATGTTTATGCTGCTCTTTTGTGGCTAGAACTAGGACTCTTCCTGTCTGGATGTATATGCAAAGCTGTAGAGACTAGAGTGGTATCACAGTGATGTTCCTGCTATAGGTAGAGGCATCGTGCTTTCATTCAGCGGGTTGAAAGGGCGTCTCGTGCACGGAATTGAGCTTCTAAGGGTTATGGTACTCCCACTGTTCTACAGAATTTTTTCCCTTAGAACTCAATGCACTCAAATAATAGGTATCTATCAGTTTCTAAGAACTGTGGTACTGCCACTGCTCTGTAGAAACTTTTTTTCTTAGAACTCAATGGACTCAAATAATAGGTATCTATCAGTTTCTAAGAACTATGGTACTGCCACTGCTCTGTAGAAACTTTTTTTCTTAGAACTCAATGGACTCAAATAATAAGCATAGATAGATGAGAGATGATAAAATGATAGCGCTCAAAATTTAGTTAAGTTGTTAGTGGTGATCCGGCATTTCACGTTGTCATGGGCGGTCTTGAATACTTTTGTCAGCAACTTTCACCGTCAGTCACATTATGGGTGGACAATGAAAACTACCAAAATGCTTATTCTACCATAATGGCTCTACAAGACACATCTAAAATGTAAATGCTCTGTTGTCCGTGTTTCCCTCCCAGTTCGTGGTGTTCGGTTGGTTTTTAGTCAGGTAGAGAGAAGAGACATTTTGTCAAAAGGACCGTCCGTCTTAATGGGCTGATTTTTTTATAAAAAAAAAAAGTAAAAAAAACTGATCAGGTCCATCCATTCGCAATGGGTGAACGATCAAATTAGCACTGACAACTTAGTTAAGTTGTCGCTGGTGGCAATGGATCAACTTCTTAAATAAGTAAGTATTGTTTGACAAGTTAAACTATCGTAAAATAGATAATATAGTTAATCTTCACATCTATCGATAGCTATATAGAATTTTGCTAAAAGTAAATGATAGAATTTATGAAACGGAAGGAGCAGTAGACTAAACAAAATATCAGATCCCGGATACGGTAAAAATAGTTTTGACCTGAATTTTGTAATATCATCGGACATGGTCAGTTAAGTATTTTGTTAAGGAGTCCAAAGTCGGACACAAGTACATAAAATAAAAGTTTTCTCGGCTAGAACACATAATAGATTGCTTTACAATTCACGGACACAAACTTTTCTCTCTTTGGAAGTATTTATTATAAAAGATGCACAACGTTTTTCTAGGAGCTTTCCCAATCAATATTATTTTCGTGTTAGTTCGACGAACTGCAAGGTGGTGGTGGCCCATGAGTTAGCTATTAACAGGGGCCGACCACTTGTATCACCGGTGGGGTCACCGCAACCCCCAAAATTTGAAAATTTGAGCGGGTGAACCACCTGCATGACCTGTGGGGCCATGGCACCCCCAAATTTTGAATTTTTTTTCCTTCAAATAATGAATAATTATTTACGAAAATGCCATTGCAATGTAAGGTTAATGCACTGGGGTTTCATTTCGCTGTGTTTTTTTTATTTATTTATTGTGTCACCTGTAATAATAGTGTCTGTTTTTCTCGTTCTCTTATTTATTAAATATTTGTATTACAAAGAAACACGTATAGATCAAGGTTAATTCTTTTTTTTTAATTTAAGTTCTTATAATATGTTAACTTATACGTGAGTATTATTTTCATACAATGATAATTACATCAGTAATACATATATATACTGTAATAACTAAGCTTCTTTCATGCATGATTAAGAATTTGTTATTGACTAACCTTACCAAATTAAATAAATCACTATCAATAGTGAAATCACATGATTACTAGTTAAATTGCGCAATCTATTTTGTATTTAGTGCATTCAATAGTGATACGAACTTTTGTGTGTCAGCTATCAATTTTTTTTTATGACTTTTGGACTTCCTCAATTAGACTTTATCAACGGATGACTGACAGCTTTTGAAAAAAAAAAGATCTGGGCCGTTCATCCCGAGAGAATGAACTGCTAGATCACGCTAGCAAGATCTTCTACTTTGCTAACGCTATCAACGGATCAGCTCCCTTGTCCGAATAATGTCAAGTTTATTGATGATGCCTCTCATCCCACGTGATGTACCCAAGTTTAAACGAACGAATTAAATTGCTATTTGCACCCAAGTTAAAAGGGAAAAATTGACATGCTTTTAAGCTATCTCAGCAATTAAAACGAGCCATATTATTGCTTTGTTGTAAACATGTATTACACGTATTTATTGTACACTTCATTGTGAGAGAAAATGTCAAGAACTCATCTTCCACTGTTAGAGAGAGCTACTAGAGCTAAGGCAGGGGAAGACAAAATGGTCAATTCCCTCTCATTTCTTCTCCTGCTCTTTGCCGCCTCCATCATCTTCTCTGAAGCAAGTTCCATCTCTCCATCACAACCCCATCTGCTCAAATCTTTCAAGATCAAGCCCAACCAGGTAAAGCAACCTTTGTAAATGCATATCTGCATAGACCAGAATCAGATATTAATCCCTATATTCTGTTCTGCTTATAATCAGACGACTGCAAGGAGTTGTACATACACAGTGACCATCAAAACAAGCTGCTCATCCACATCATACACCAGAGACAGAGTCAGTCTTGCATTTGGTGATGCTTATGGCTATGAGGTAAACAAGATTCCAATCACAATAATTTCTTCATTCTTCACCAAAATCAAGATCTAAAACCAACCCACCTAAACAAATTGCGTTTCACATGATGGGTATCCTCATTTTCTGTGATTTTCAACTTGCCGAGCAGATCAAATTAAAAGATGGGTATCCTTCATATAAATTTTTTAATCATTGATGGGGATGCAAATCTTCACCATAATTAAAAAGCAGAACCAACCCATTTCATGAAATTAGATTTGAAATACTGGGTAAGCTTCATCTTTGTGAACTAATCAGTAAATGTTGTTGGGTAGGTTTATGCAGCTAGACTTGACGGCCCTCATTCGAGAACGTTTGAGAGGTGTTCTACCGACACGTTTCAGATAAGAGGCCCATGTACGTCCCAGATCTGTTATCTCTACTTGTTGAGGGTTGGATCGGACGGCTGGAAGCCCGAGAATGTGAAGGTCTACGGTCCTAATGCAAAAGGTGTCACATTTTATTACAACAGCTTTTTGCCAAATGGGGTGTGGTTTGGGTTCAATCATTGTAATGGGAAGTCCGTTTCTGCAATTATGTAGTAGACGACATTGTGAGCTACTATTACTCGGCGTCGTTTTTGTGATCCAAAGCTCTCTGTGGATGTGTTCATAATTTACTCTGGGCTTCACCCATCTTCGTAGAAATAAACAAGGGAAAATTGCGTAAAATATCCCTGTGGTTTGGGGTAGTTGTAAAAAGACTCATCGTGTTACAAAAATTGTAAAAGAATACTTAGGATTTAAAAAGTGTTACACCCGACGGTTTCTGTAACGATTTAAATAAATTATCCAAAATACCCCTGTCTTGACCAGAACCCAAGCCCCGCCCTTCATCGTCACAACCCAAGCCCTCTCTCTCATGACGACCATCCAGCCCCTACCACCACCACCCAGCCATGCCTGTTGCAGCACAGACCCAAGCCCCCTGCTTTCGTCGCCGCTACAACGCCGTCAAACCATTCCCTTTCCTTTCGTCGCCCTTCCATTCTTGCCGAGTGTGGTTGATTTACCCAAATTGCAGAAACACAGATCTAGGGTTTCAATTGCAATGTGCGATTAAAACCCCAGATCTGAGTTCGTGCGATTAGGGTTGCGTTTGGGCGCGGCGCAGGTGGCTGGGCTTGATTGTGGGGTTGGCGACGGTGCAAATGGTGAGTTCGTGCGATTAGGGTTACATTTGGGTGTGGCGCAGGTGGTTGGGCCTGATTATGGGGTTGGCGACGGTGCGCATGGTTTGGTGGGGGAGATGACGGGGATGTAAGAGGTGGGGGAGATGGTGGGGATGGCGACAGAGTTTGCGTGGGTGGAAAGGACTGGTGGTGGCGGCGGCGAACTTGGCTCCAGTTGATGAAGGCGCTAGTGGTGGCGGCGACAAGGCTGGGTGGTGGCCGAAATGGGCGGCGACGGTGGTAGATGGGTTGGATGGGGGTTTGGCCTTCGATTCTTCTCCCCGGTGCTGTCACGGCCATCACCGGTGACAACCGCAGCTCCCCTTCCCCTCCTCTCCCCTCCCCCTGGTCCCCTGCCTTTCCCCCTTCCCTTCTCTTCCATTCCCCGCTTTCCCGTTGGCTGCAAGAGAGGTATCTAGGGGCAAAAACGGGTTTCCAATAATTATTTAGTAGTGGCACTTGCTCTCCAGGCGCGTTTACCACAAACTCAGTTAAAACGGACGGTTTTATTGACGGGTGTAACACTTTTTAAATCTTAGGTGTTCTTTTACAATTTTTGTAAAGAGAGGGGTCTTTTTGCAATTACCCCAAACCACAGGGATATTTTACGCAATTTTCCCAATAAACAATTGGGAAGTAGCCTTGTATTAGCTGACACACAAGATGACGTGTCTTGCCCAGAATGTGAATAAGTTTACGAGTTAAATTAGCTGATATATTTAGCCCTCATACATATTTAGTATGTTCATAATGCCTCATTTTAATCTAACATTTTAAAAATATCTTGTTTATGAATTAATCAAAGAAAGATACATATTCGTCTAAGGAGTAATTTTTCGTGTACCCTTTAAGTTTTCACTCATAACCCACTTAATCTCTGTCATTTTTTTTAGTACCTAATGAATTTCTGTTAAAAAAATGTGATGTCCTATTAAATGGACGAGTTACCGTGACGCACGTGATGCATGTGAAAAAATAAAGTTGATAATATCAATTTTGTTTTAAAAAAAATAAAAATTAAGCATCAGGTATAAGTGTTTATTCTCACATTAGGTAAAATAAATCTTAAATTACAGAAAAATAAATTAGTCATACATGTGGCAAAATAAGTCAGCAAAATATTATCATCTTATCAAACTTAGATTTAACTTAACTACAATTTTTTAATGAATTTAAAATTGTTAAAATCAAATATATACAATATAACATTAGATATTTTTGTAATATCAAGTTTGGGTTTTATAATTTATTTTAACTATATTTTTAATAAAATTTAAATTATGAAAACTATATATGTCTTTATAGATAGTTATTTATTATTTAAGATTTATATTTTATAATATTTTTTTAAAAAAATTTTAAAATATTATCTGTCACCGTTCTAAATAGATAATTGATAAAATTAGAAAGTTGTTACGGAAAAAGAAAATTTTCTTTTATTTAGTATAGATTAAGACGGTACAGGGGTAAGAGTGGAAGGTTACTCTCCACCACTGTCTCTGCACCACAACCATCACAATTTTACCACCACCGTCCCATATCCCTGAACCCACCACCAGTCGCCTTCCCTTATCGCTCTAAACCATTGGTCCATCGCCATCATCCAGACAACGAACCCCCAAGACTACCGATCTACACCAAAGTTGAAGCCATCACCACCCCACAACATGGTGGATTAAAGGAGGCCATGGTTTGTGGTGGCAGTGGGTTGAGGTGGCAGAGTTCACAATGGCGGTGTGCTGAGGTAGTGGCGGCAAATTGGTGACGAACAAATTGGCGGTTATGATGAAAATAAAAGAACAAGGGTTGGATTTGACGGGATTCGCAACTATGAAGTTGGGTACAGTTGGTAATAGTGTATTTGATGGGGATTTGTAGGGTGTGGGGGTGGCTATGGTTGGTGTAGGTTGGATTTTGTGAGGTTGACAGTATCAGTATCGTGTTTGTTGGTCATGGTGGTTGCGGATGGATTGGACGAGGGTTTGGTAGTGGTGGTCAAGCATGGTGGTGTGTTTGGTGGTGGTGATCACAGGTGGTCATGGGTTTAATGGGGGTGGTCACGAGTGGTCATGGGCTGTGTGGTAGTGGTCATGGCTAGTGATGGTGGTGGTTACTAGTGGCGATGGCCTTAGTTGTCATGGTTGAGAGGATAATTTCATGACTGTATTCTTACCCTAATCCTTTGGTCAAATGGAACCCGTTTGATGTCTTCCGTCTATCCTGTGGACAAAAGGTTTTTGCAGGACATTCTCCCTCCGTCTCATATAATTCGATCACTTATTTTTTGTATGCTATTAAGAATTTAAATAATATATTATATATTTTTTTATTGTACCCTTTAAAGAGTAAAGGGAAAAAAGTGATTCAGAAGTGAGAAAATGAGTTATTGAAGTTTTAAATGTAGAGAGAAAAATGAATGAAAAATGTAAGAAAGTAAAACACGAGAGAGAAAAATGAGTTGATGGATATTCAAATGTGGAGAGAGGAAATAAGATAAAATATTATAAAAAGGAAAAATATGTAAAAGTACCTACAAAATTTTTTGTAATTTAAAAATGAGTAATTTTTGTGAGACGGCTCTAAAAAGAAAAAGTTGATTAAGTTATGTGAGACGGAGGGAACAGAAAAAGAAAAGGAACCAAGTGAGTTGTGAGTACGAACTTAATAGACATATATGGGGAGTTATTCCTTTAATATACCAATAAGAAGAAAACTCATAACTGTACTTTACTTTTTATGAGTATCTTTTATACTCTACTTTCTTTGCCTTTAATATTCTCCAGTTTCACTTCTTTATACACAGTATGGAAAGTACGGCTGAAGTATCGAAGGTAGAGCACAAAAACCGGTCAGTCTTGTATAGATTGCCATAGCGATCTCAAAACGGAACATTCATTTTCACACCATGTTATGCCTTTTTGACACCATCATGTGCCGAGAAAATGTGCATTAGCGATAGAATGTTAACATTTTTGCGAATATTGAGCAAATCTCAAAACTATAACCTGAAGTTTACATTTTTGTATAGTTTTAATACCAAAGTTTGAAGGTGCGCCAAAGAAATATTCAACTTTAAAAAAGCGTACCAAATCAGTACTTAACTTTGAAAAAGCGTACCAAATCAGTACCTTGTCTAACAGACGATGGATGCCGTTAAAAAATCTTAGGGGTAGGATCGTCAATAACAAAAAAATATCTCAAAAGCACTCCAATTTTCAAAGAAGTACATAATTTTGAAAAATCGTACGAAATCAGTATCTCGATTTTTTGTCTTCCTTAATTTAATCAAACAGAAACTTTCTCTCTCTGACCAATTTATACATGTTACTTAATTAATCGTTAATAATATATCTCAAAAATACGTGGCATTATCTTAACCATTCGATTTTTTTATCTTCTTTAATCAATCATTAAAACACACACACACTCTCTCTCTCTCTCCCCTCTTCCATATAAGTCGTCTTCCTGTCATCTTGGAGCTACCATCGTAATCACTAGTCATCCTCATTGTCCATACCAGCGACCCACCGTCATCACAACCAGTCTTGCCACTGCCACCACTTACATCATTGACTCATCACCACTGAATTGGTCACCGCCATCTCCCACACCAGTGAATGCACCACCGTCACCACCAATCTAGCGACCGCCATTACTTACTGACCTATTTACCAACATTGTCCCTGATTGCCAGCGTCCAGATCAATCTCCAATCACTGCCGGTGCTCACATCCACGACCCAAGACCAGCCGTCACCGACGCATCCAACACCGCCACAACCTGACATCACCACCACCGTAACCCTTACACAGCGGCATCATCACCGCTCTTTGACTAAGCACCAATTTTCTAAAACTGGGGTACTCGTGATTACACAACATTTCTGCACAATCGTTACACAAGTTCTATAGAATCCTTGGATTGGTTGCAGGCAGAGTTTGAATGGTACTAATTGAGCTGATTTGGGGATTTGGGAGAACCTTAATAATGGATTGAATGCTGGGGAGACCACTCACCTTCCAATTTCATTCCTAGGTTTATGTATTTTGCTTCAAGCCTTTTATTGTGTGCGGTGGTGTTGGTAGGGTGCGGTGGTCAACGGTGTTGGGTTTGAGGTGACGATGTTGGGTACATGACGGCGGTGGCCACATGGGTCTTAGGTTTGTGACGGTGGTGGCCATACGAGTGTTGGATTTGTGACAGCGGTATTGGTTTTATGATGACGGTGGTGACACACAGTGGTCGACCGCGGAGTTAGGCGACAACAGTGGTGGTGGTCAGGTGGTTTTGGTGGGTGATTGTGGTAATGGGGGGGTGACGGGTAATAGGTATAATTTGGTGACACACACAGAGGGGGAGAGAGTTTTTTTTTATTAAATTAAGAAAGATAAAAAATCGAGATACTGACTTGATATGCTTTTTTCAAAATTAGGTACTTCTTTAAGAATCGCCGTGTTTTTTAGATACATTTTTTGTTATTGACTGTCATACCCCTCAAACTTTTTGACAGCATCCGTCGTCCGTGAGCCAATGTTCTGATTTTATACGCTTTTTCAAAATTGAGTACTTCTTTGGCTCACCTTCGAACTTGAATGCTAAAACTGTAGAAAATGTAAACTTCTGGGTACATTTTTAGAATTTGCCCCGACTATTGAGGGAGTGAAAGAGTATAATAGACTATGAAAATAGACATCGCCTATTCTAAATTCAAATTTGACAGGAGCATGTAAGGAAACGTAGTTGCTGGTCAAAGAAGAACTAGTGAAAACAAAGGATACAAGCTTGCAATAATCTGTTTGCAAAGTTGACCTTAACCAATGAACAGCGCATAAATCATTCGGACAAAGCTTGCAAAATTTACATCCAAACAGCTCAATGCACTAAATATATCACCGAGATAAACATCTGAGGCTAATCAGCAATCAAAATGGCTTAACCTAGACATACAACGCGTGCAACGTCTTGAAAAACCTACTTCTCCTTCTATGTATTTTCGTCCTTGTGAATTTCTTTAGTACCGTAAAAAAGCTGAAGAACACAGCCACTGATTTACGGCATTGCCATCTAAAATACACACGACGAAGGGAATAATCTACCACCTTCGCCTGGAACATCAGTAGAGTTCCCAGAAGGTTCAGACCTATGAATTCCTACTCATCAAACGTGCTCATAAATCCACCGACAAAGCCAGCTCCATTGCAATCACCACACAGAATCTCTCTTTTACCTCTGCAAAGGGAAAAACAATACCATAGTTCATCAGCGTACCCAGACAGAGGGAATTGTAATACGGTATCCAACGGAAAAAAAAATATATCCCCCTATCAAATTGCACATTCATGTAGATGCATGGTTGGGCAATGGTGTCAGCAAACTTCTCAAACATGAGCAGCTATCCCTAGAACTGAAGACAAATTACAAGATTTTGTGTACTGCTGTAACTCTTTTGTCGCAACATTTCAATTTAATTGGACAAATTTTGGCTGTAAATCCAACAAACAAGAATCAAACCCGCAAGACCAACATTTATAGTCAGTTTCGGAAAAATAGCTTGACAGTCACTTATGAACTGAAATGCTGGATCTGCAAAAGAGAGGACTCCACACATAATATATCTACTCAAATCAACATGACGGGAATTACATTTACCACGTTGAATGATTGAAAATAAAAAACGATCTGCATATACCTGCAAAGCCAACACAGTCCACCGGCTTTAAATTGTCCGTTGAAGTGATCTACCGAATTGACTCCATTTCCTTTGCATTGTTTGCACTGTATAGCACCTGGTTAATGTGCACCAAGATGCTGTGAGCTCATTTTCTACGTCAACTTTTGATGGCAGATCACGTATGCATACATTCCTTCTATTAAGAGGGGTGTGGGCTAAGTGCTAGAAAATAATATTGTAGTGCATATAACACTACCCCTTTTATTCCCAGGAGATTACAAATGGCATGAACGGTAAACTTGATTAAGAGCTTAACAAGGGCAGGGTGACAATAAGACGCTGAAACTGAACAGAAACTATGTTCTCATTGAAAAGGTTGCTCAATGATTTCTGAGTGCACGTTTTGATAGATATTGACTTCTAGTTTAAGACAAGTTATTGTATGGTTGCTAAGTAGCAACATGACTTGACAGAATCTCGAGATGAGACAGATTTTCAAGGAGGAAAGCATCAATTTCCAGTCAGTAGGAAAGAGAAGGAAATGGGGAGAAAAGAAATAAGTCGTATTGCTGCTGCTCCAATATCAATAATCAGACAATAAGTTCTTAAATTTGAAGTCAACAACATTCAAAAGCATGTTGTCTCTCCAATCTCAGCAATGATTCAAAGTTGTCTTAAAGTAGAGGCTAATAACAAATTTCTCCTCTAAAAACTACACAGTAATCTGTCATAAACTGTCTAACATGATCAGTTCAGTAAGTCTCAAATCAAAGCAAATAGAAGTGCAAGATTGAGAAGTATGACTAGAAACACGGATTTAATGGTTATAGCCAATAAAACACTTCACTTACCATTTCCCTCGCAGTTAGAACAAACTATGCTCTTTACTTTGTTTTCCTGGTTACTGCTTGTAGCCTGTACCACCAAGATGGAAGAAATATTAGACCACAGAAGGCCAATTAAGAACGAAGCAGAGCAACCAAAAAAAAGTTACAAGAGGACTTTCAAACTAAAACGCAATCTGCACTTGTAAGTAATAGATTATAATGGTCCTGCAACATGATATTGTCTACTGTTGATTTACCGATGAAAAGAAATCGTATAATGTTAATTTACTGGAAAAGAAATCACATACAGTTTGTCCTAGACTGGCTGAAATAGCACTAGGACCATCACAGTACAGATATGGGCCAACTGTTTATATACTCATCACCCAAGGTGTTGTACCTTTATGACCTCCTTAAAAATACCCTCTGCCACTTGCCTTAATCCTAATCATTACCTTGCACGAACTGTACATTCCTCTGGGTTATAGATCATCACTCATCAGACATTCATGTGGATGCAGCTTTGCCTTTGTTAAAGCATGATATACATTGTTGGGCCAATTCTCTACCAGCATAAGCTTAACCCAACACAGCATCACAGCTTTGATTTGGCAAGGTCATGGGTTCAAGGCTCCCAGCTTGCACTTGGTCCAACTTTTGTTTGTGCTACTGTTGAGCACTTCATAATCTTTTTGTGTCCCTTCATGTGCATTGGGCGCACAAACACGAGGATGAGTGACAGAGCATGATAAACTTGTCGGTCTATGATCAAGAAATAACCCAATCCAGATTGACGAAGTACGATCATTTGGCAGGAATCTGACAACAAAACCTAATTACGGCCACGAGAAAGTTTTCAGGGCTTGTTAGATGATAACTTACCCAAGAAGCTTCTCGTTGTCACTTCTGTTTTTGTTTTTTTGGATAATTGAATCGGATTCTTCCCCACAGATTATTCATAAAAATTTGCTGAAGTAATGTCTACACCGCCTTGTCGTGAAACGCATAAGTTGTAAATCATGACTTCAGCCTGACAACCTGCTTACCCCAGCTTCAACTTTAGCAGTAAATGGCTCTTGTGGAACGACGGCAATGAGACACTGGCCACTACGCCTTCCATTTTAATGTCATCAATGAAATCTCTTTTTGAGCCGAAATGTTCTTCCCACTGCCGAAGCATGAGCATGCATGTTGCAGCTCGTCACTGGCCCGAGCTCAGCTCAAGCACACTCCGCCAAAAAATAACACACAACTTCCATCTACCCAGAGCCTAGCCCAAGCAGGACAAAGTCACAAACTATTGCTGCCCAGTTGACTTGAAGAAGTATACGACTAGCAGTATCGAATCAATCACAAGTCCAACAAGAAAACTAGCACAAGTGTTCCTTATCAAGCCTCAGAGTTATGCTGCATCAACCACTAATGATTATTTATTTTTAGCTCCAGCTTGCTCTCCTTCTTTATTTCGTCATTTATCTCAAGAGTTACAATGCTTGAAGTGCCATGAACTAATGAGACATCAATCCATAGCTGTCAACATCTTACGATGCTTATCTTAAACAACAAGAACGAGCAAACCTATCCAAATTTTAGATGTACAGAGCGCCGGCACGAGGGGGACCAGGTGTGAGGTTCCATAATGGGGAGCGTCGCTAGCATATTGGGTTTTTGGGGTGGGAGTGGGAGAGGGTGCAACTTTTGGGAGGGGAGCGTCACTAAAATTCAAAATCTTGCAACTAACAACCAAATTGACATCATATGACTCGTACGTTATGATACAGGTACCAATACAAGATACCTAGGTTAGGGTGCACAACACAAGCTGGTATATTTACCTGTGTAATTTACTTTTTGTTAATGCTTTTTCAGGCTTTCATTTTCAAACTACTGTCTTCACTTATTACAGCCAGAGGTAACTGGTCTTTTGACTTGGACAATGTTCTCGAGGCACTAGACTAGAAATAAGACATGAGATGCTTTATTTTCAATATAGGTTGTAGTTCAAATGTTTCTGCATATACTTTCTATAATCTGCCAATGTTAATCCATAATCTACCATATGCAAAAGGACATGCTGTTCGATATGCAAAACTGCGATCAAGATACACGATATGTACCTCCATTTGACAACTATGTGTGTATCATTGCCACGCACAACCTTTATCAATGCTTCAAGAGAATCCTATTGACTTTTTCAAAATCCTAGGATGGCTATTTAACTGCGCACCTGCAGATGTTGCCCAAGAATTTTTTTCTCAAAATTTACTTGACTTTGCAGCAACCCTTCTTTAACTTGTACTCCCTTTGGAGAAGAAAACATCTCCAACCCCTAAACACTATCCTAGTTTATGTCAGAAGAGTCTCTCATTTAGGCACGAAGAGAGTACTACATTACAGAACATATAAAACTTGAAATAGAAAAAAAAGTAGCCTCTTAGTTCACTTCGATGCCAAGCAGTTGTATCCTCATTTCCACCCATCGTCGGTAAAGTAATGTCTACCCGGAGTTAAGAGAACTAATACAAAATTCACAGAACGGGAGCATTTCTTCAATGTCAATAAAAATCTCAAGACGCCAAGAGACTCTTCTTCGAGCGCGAGGGCAGTACTCAATTACAGAGCATGTATAACTTGGAAACAACAAAACCTAGCAGCCTCTCGTAGCTCCCTCTCTCTGCCAAGCAACGTTGTCCAATTTGACGCTCTCTATTAAGTTTGTCGTTACTGGAAATTAATATAAAATCAATAGAGCCAAAGCATTTGTTCAATTACGACACTAGGATGCCAACATAACCATCAACGGCACAGTAACTCAATTCAAGAAAGTGAACAACATACTGTATTAACTTTAGGGAATTGTGAAAGACCAATGAAATTGAATGAAAATCACTTCACCTGAACCTCCAAAGACTGAAACTTCCCATTTCTTGAGTTTTGGGTAGGAGGGTTTATCAAAAGTACCCTTTGAGCAGGACAATTGCTACTAGGAACCACCCCTGAAGAACCCAGCAAGAACTTGTTCACAACCAAGAAAACCCAAGATTTCATTCACACTTAAATTTTACGTAGGGAGGGAAAGTGAAGGGAATACCTGGTTTGTTAGGGGCCTTGAAGGAAGTGAAAGATGTGTAACACAGGGAATTAGACATTTTTATACTGTGTTTGGTTCTCGAGAAGTGGTAGGAGCGTCAATAGGAGGAAAGGGAAATGGGTTTGACACAGTGAAGACTGGTGGAGAGTGGGTAGCGTGGGAGTTTAAGGCCTCTTGATGGTAACGAATACACAGAGCAGAAGCTGCACAAACCAAGATAAGGCTCTCTTTCTGTGTCTCCATTCATGTAGGTACCAAAAATGCCCCCATGTATTTCCTTTTTTCCCTCAATTTTTAAACAAAATGGTAAGAATTTGAGAGGAAGTTGGTTGTTATTTGCCAAAAAAAACAAAATTATAAATTAAAAAAAAAAGGTAGCAAGACGGCAAGACCTTCTTTTGCTTGTTGGAGTCAATAGAAAAAGTCGCACGGATCGAACATATGTGTTTTGTATGCATATTGATTGTAACCAATGTCACATTAAAAAAATTTAAAAAAATTTCGTACAACCTATATTTATCGTGACATTTCATGATCTTTAATTTAATTATAACTCTAACTAATGGTTCATTTGTTAACTTCTACTAGCTCCAACGGTTCACTATTTAACTCCCACTAAGTGCAGCAAGTTAGCAATCACGTGATAAACTTCATGGATTTTGGATATCTTTGATTGTTACACATGGAAGAAAGAAGGGGGGAAAAAAATAAGGAAATTGACTATTGGTATGAATTTATAAAGGGCAAAATCGTCAATTTCATCAGGCCTCCAAAACGTCCCTGGGAAAGCAAAGGAAAGAACAGCCATCACTCGTTTCTAACAGCAGCACAATGGAGAGTGCTCTCTTATCAGCTTCTCTTCCGCTGCTTCCACAAAGTAGGATAACCTAAACCTGTTCGCTTCCTTCTTGTGTTCTGACCCTCAAAATTCACCACTGTAGTTCAGTTTGTATGATTGCATATCTACATAAAATATGTTTTTGTTATTTTCAGCTTTGAATTGAGATGAACTTGTATTAATAACTCATGTAATCATTACCGATAAGTCGTGAGCTGATCATTGTATGTCCCATTTGTGTATTGAACAGATAGAGGAGTGAGTGGCCTTCTAAGGAATTTTCAGAGCTCATTCTATGGCAAAGTACCTTGTAGCAAAAGGATTCTGACAAGAGACATCTATGCTAACCCCAGAAATAGTGTCTTGGTCGCTTCAGCGGTTAGTACCCCTTTAATTTTTTCATGCTTGGCATATATCTGCTTCTTGTTATGAATTTTGTTGACACGCTTTGTGATATACCACATCGGACGTCGGAGATGGGATAGTATGAAATTGGCCCTGTAAGACCCTGCCAATGAACTCATGAGTAGCTACTTTAGCTGGCCATTTTGAGGAAGGCATTTTCCACTTGTAGGGCTGTGGATGTGGGTTGGTACATATGGTAGAGCAAACGAGAGTGAGCCTGTTCCAGATCATGGGCTATGCGTGACAAGGTTAAGTTTGGACCTTAGTGGAGATGCTAAGGCATAAGGACGGAAGATTGTGATATCCCACGTCAGATGTGGGATAGTATATATATGATATAAACTTACAAGGCCCTGCCAAGGAAATGCTGTGTACCAGGTTGCTCCACACATATTCTTAAACTTTAATCATGGGATTGGGGACGTCTTTCTTTGAATGTGGTTTGGAGTCCTTGGAGTAAGACATCATTCTTGTGATGATGCTGTTTTATCTTATGGCTAATCTAAAAGTGTAAGCAGGGCTATTTGAGTTCATGGATGAAATTGGATTTTATTAAACTGTTTTTGTACAAATAAAAAAAAAATTGGATTTAAATGCATTCCCTGAGTTCTTAAATCTATATATGTAACTTTTGGCAGCTTGGAAGCAAGGTCAAGAAAGACACTGTCATTCCAGACCCTGATTACCGAATACCAGTTGTTCTACTAGGTAGGTGTCAAGAACATTTCAAAATTGTATGCAACATGCTCCTTGTGAACTTACCTGGCGAGAGTTTGCCCTAATCAGTTGGAATTAACAGATTACTGAATAAAGTCATCGGTTGGAATGATTTTGCTTGGAACAACACTTGTTGTCTATCTCGTGTATATGTGCTTACATGTAGGCACTGTTGTCCTTGAATAGGATTCAATATCCCCGAGTTGCTAGCTATGAAACTATTGTGTCAACAAAAGGTGATAAAATCATGCTAATCTATCTGAAGCTTATGTTTTCTCATCACATATTATGCCAACATAAGGTGGTAAGAATCATACTAATAGCATATGCCAATATAAGGTGATAAAGACCATGTTGGCATTAAGATTATGTTTATATCTTGAAAAATAGACTTAGTTCTCGAACTCAAATGTATTCCCAAAGACACTGCTTTCGGTACATCGCTACTTGGACTTGTTTTGTGTGTTTCCCGAAACAATAAGCTTCCTGACCACTCTAGCACATCTAAGTTGCATATGTCACTAGTTTATCAAATTTGCTTGTTTGAACCAACAGTTAGTCTTTCCTAGTACAACATTTGAGGCATGGTATAGATTCTCATACTTGATACTCTATTGAAACCTGAAACAGGTTTAGCTGGTGGGTTAGCATATACCAATAATCTGATACCAGCTGTTCCCACTGGTCTTCTTGGGTTACTTCTATTGTTCCAGGCAAGTAAGAGTCCCCAGTCACCAGTGCAATGCGCCTGTCACCAATAATGAATTGTTGTTTCGGTTTATTACACTCGAAAATTTTGGTTTGTTTGACATGAAATCATTTTCCACATACCGTTGGAATGTTTTCTCACACATACAACACATCATTTCTGTAGAGCTGCCTTTCATAAATTCATCTTTGAAGTTTTTCTCCTTATCCTACTAATCTGCATCAATCATGTTTTTCCCACTTAGCTAACATTTTCTATTTTCTTCTTTCAGACAACTCGAGTGAGATTTGTTTTTGATGGCGAGGCTCTGGTTTGTCCTCTCATTTTTCATAGCTTTGCACTTAGCATATTAGAGAGTTAAATTTCGAGAATTAAGTTTCTTGTTCAGTATATAGCATGACCTTTATTACCTTAGGTTGGCATAATTGCATATTCACAAATTAAAAGAGAGATAAGCTGCAGATCCAAGGATCTCTATATTATTTGGTTTTCCAGGCTTACACAATATCTAGTGCCCCAGTATGCCTGCTTATTTGGCGGGCATGGCCTGACCCATCTGATCGGCTTTCCACCTGCTTTAGAGTGTTCTCTTAAAGTACACAGTGATACTTGCAGCCAAAACTAGGTTTGTCATGATCAGATACTAGGAAGATATTCGCAGGAAGTACTATTTCTTTTTCTACTATTATATGTTACGAACCACACTGGCCACTCTACTGAGGTGCTTCTTGTGTTGGACTCGAGAATATTGATGTCCATGTAGTGATTAGAGCATTAATACTTGCTGTATACATTTTTCCTTTATTCTGTATATATTATTTGGTGGAGGAGGTAAAAGTAGGTGACAAGCTTGAGGAGGCGGGTGAGAATGTGTTCGTGGGTGGAAAAAACCGGTGGAAGTGAGTGGATTCTCTCTTTGCACAAAATTGCAGATGATGTCAGATTCTTACCTAGTAGTGATTCTGTTGACAGATACTCAACATTTGTGAATTGGGAGTTGTGGTGGCCAAATTTTCCAATCTTGGTGTATTTCAAAGAGACGCAAACAAAGCCTGAAGGACAAGTGCACTTTTTCCCAGTAATCTTTGTAAGTATTGATGGATGCAGATGAAACATGTTGTGTCGTTTTTCCCATAGTTCCTGCATTTTCCAGATGAGGTCATTGATCATTTTTTATTTCCACTTCCCCCTGCCCTCCTTCTTCCCTTGTTATAAACAGAACGTGAAGCAACTTTATGATGTTATGGTGGAACGAGCCGGCCCTTCAAAAACCAGCGCACCAAAGGAATCCTGAACATGGAGATCACAACTACAATTCTCCTGCCATGTCATTCTAGAGTAAACATTAGCTGTAGCGAGGTATGCAGCTCTATAATTTTTGTGAACTGGTTGTTCCGATCTTCACATGTAACCGTAATGGTGTCAGGTTAATCGTGGTAGCTCATGAGGAGAATCTTCTTGAGCTCTCTTCTTCGCATCCTGTAAAATAAGAGTCAAGTTAATCACGTATGGCTATTGGTAACTTGTTTATAAAAGTTGACCTTGGCATGGTAGCTTCGTCGCTTAGAACGAAAAGGATGTGGATTAGTGGAGTTGCGAATTTGGTGCACTCACTTATCATGAACTCACAGAAGAGAAAAGGAAAGACAAAAGTGGAATCACGAGGAAATCATCCTTCTTGTCAAGAAGGAGCATGATTTGCTTATATATGTCAAACCAAGATGCAAGTGTCCGGAGTGGGGACTGAAATCATGGTATGCTCTTAGATAGAGATATAAGGGCATTAGCATGAGGAATTTTTCTTGCACAAATAGTTTTTTCCCACAACTGACAATGTAGACCTGGAAAGGATGAAAGTGGATGGTGAGTAACAAATGAAATGGGCCAGAAGATCTTTGCCTCAAAGATCTTGGGGAACGAATGTGATAGATGAAAACTGAACAAAGTGGCTTAGCCTACTTGAAGTGAAAGCAAGGAAGAACATGCTTTTCTAAAAGAGTGAATGTATCTTGAGTTCATTTGAATGTACCTGAAAATTATGTTACTAACTTGAAGATCAAAATATGATGATGAACTAAACCATTTAATGGCTGTTTCTGTTTACCAAAAGTTCTCTTCCCTTTTCTCATACATGTTATGCTTCTTTTTTTCCCTTGCAGGTGTAGATTGCTGCATCTGCTGCTACTCAAATTCCCACATTATACACACTATTAGCCTAGATTCGTCTATGTATGTATGTGAGAAAATTTTACAAGATTGTTACAAGGTACTGTTTCACGGTTACCAGACGATAACACCACCAAAAACTCTTCACCAGGTTCTGTTCAAGGCAATCACAATTTGGTGCATCAACCAATTTGGAAGTGGAGTCGTACCATTGTTTAAGCAGAATAACCGAGCAATACATCAGACTGGTATAGATGCAGATATAAGAAATCAAACTAGAGAACCTGTTGTGTCAATAAGAAGATCAAAGGTATATCATCTCTATATTCCCAGCAGGAAAATGCTCCAGCTTGCGGCAAGAAAAGTGCAACTGTTATGTTTTGCCATCCAAAAAGAAGAAGATTGAAATGATGTAAAAAGAGGAATAACTTCGATGTCCTTCCCAAAGGTTGCAAAGTGATACACACAGAGAACATTTATCAACAAAATACCTTCCGAGCATCCTTCGAAGAAATTTTGAAGGCGAGCAATGAAGTGAACATTGTACTGAAATAAATGAACCGTGCAGAGAGATGAACAAGCGTGAGGGAAGGGACAATAAAAGTACAAGTGTGAAAATTTACATTCTATAAGTGCAATTCTTTTACAACAAGTTACATCTTTTACAAAATACAAAGCCAAGCCAGGCCTATCAGCTGAGTTGTATTAAAAAAATGAACCCCAGCACTAAACAAACTCTCGGATAGAAGTTGGCGGGAAATGCCCCATCTCCCTCCC
>JAVXUP010002786.1:0-107649 GCA_033070095.1 Escallonia herrerae
TATTATTGTAGCGGACGGCGTCCCCTCTCGAACATCTAACCTAAAGCCGCTACCCCATCTACGGCGACCCACATCTCCGGTCACCCACATCTCCCCGCCGACACCACCGTCCTCCCCTCAACGACGATCTCGATGGCTTCTGGATCGGAGACCACCTACGCCTACGATTATATTGGCAACTTGCACCTGGTAGGCAAACACTTTTTCAAAGTCATGATGCCGGGATTTGAGCATGAACTTGTAGGCTATCCCTCTTTCTCTTTCTCTGTATTTTCGTGTGTTAAAAGTTTGATCTTTTGTTTTTCTTAACCAAAACTAACCTATTTTTTGTATTTTGTGTTTGGTAGGACATACCGGAAGCATTTACCAATCAATTTACAACAATTCATGATAGTGCAAGATTATATAGCCGCAAGGGGGCATGGCAGGTTGAAATCAAGCTGAAGCCCGGCCGATCCCAAAAAAAGGAATTCGCAGAGGGTTGGAACGTCTTCGTGCGCCAGCATGGCCTCGAACTCGGGGACTTTGTAGTGTTCGAACACCTTGGGTGGTGGGATTTTCAAGTTGTAATCTTTGAACGGAGCGCTTGTGAAAAGCTTTCGTACCCCATTTGTGAACCATAGTTTATTATAATAAAAATATTTATGTTCTTGTTTATTATGTTTTCAAATTTTTTCTTGGTTAATTGTGCCTTTTTTTGTTGCCTCTTGATATATTGAGATCGTTGATTATGAATCGTACATTATTTTTTGGAAAAATTGAGATTGTTGATTCCGTCGCTAAAACAAGTCTTTGGGCGTCAGTTTATTAAAATAGCATTAACGTACTATGTCGCTAAAACAAGTCTTCGGGCCAATTTATTTCAATTTATTAAAACTGCATTACGGGCGCCAATTTATTCCAATTTATTACATTACGCTACATTGTATAGCTCTATATATATAGCGGATATAAGGCCCTCCGCTTAGGCCGGGTTCGGGAAGGTCGGGAACTAAAGGCCCCGTTTGACAAAAAAATTTTCCCTCTTTTTTTTTTCAGTTTTAAAAACAGAACTAAATGTCTGGTCCGTGCCAACCATTTTCTGCGGTAAGTATATCCGCGATACTATATAGCGGACAGTTTGGACTAAGTGTAGAAAAAACTAAGTGTTGGAGAGGTGGAAGTAAGTGTAGAAGAAAAAACTAAGTGTAGAAGAAAAAACTAAGGCCCCGTTTGACAAATTTTTTTCCTCTTTTTTTTCAGTTTTAAAAACTGAAAAAGTGTAGAAAAAACGAAGTTTTGGAGAGGTGGAACAAAGTGTAGAAGAAAAAACTAAGTAGTGGTATTCTAAGTAGCGGACGTAGAGAACACAACCAAAAACATTCTGCGGGGCCGTCCGCTATACTATGTAGCGGACGTAGAGAAGATGTGTCGTCCGCTACATAGTATAGCGGACGTAGAGAAAACTACCAAAAGTCTAGCGTCCGCGATACTATATAGCGGACAAGGAACAGACCCGCGATACTATATAGCGGACGGCAAATATATATTGTCCAGCGGACAGCAAATATATATATTCAAACCCAAAAGAAAGTCCCCCTATAACTTCTACACTCTTCTTCTCCGTTCTTCCTACTCACAAATATTCCCAGCGGCGTTGGCAAGCAGATCTGCGCAATTTCTTCATAAGAGCAGCTTTAATCCCCCCCTAATAGATCACGTAAGTTCACAAAATCAATCCTTTACATGTTTCTAATCTATAGTTGTGATCAATATTGCGTTTTATGCGTGGTTTTGATTATGCATTGAGCATGTGCTAGCGGTGATGAGGATTTATATATGTATGTATTTGTTCATGTGCTAGCGTTTGTAAAATCCAATTCCATAGTTTCAGTTGCAAAAAATGGAATTTATCCCTGGACCAGAAGATCCATCCGTGTTATACGACCAAGCCAACCATATCAGTACGCTCATATGGGATGGTGGAGTAAGATACATTATTTATCAACTTTCTTATTATTACGAACGTTGTTTTACCGTTCATTTTGCTCAAATTGTATTTATTAATAATTCGTAGGAAAGAGAACTTCTCACCACCGTAGAAGTATCTCGCGAGTTCACGAGATGGACCTTGAACAATTCCCAGAAAAGCATACTGCGTGGAATTGGGTTTGGGATTTTCACGCATGGGCAGATCTTTCAACAGCTTGACCGGGCCTTGATAGGTGCCCTTGTTGAGAGGTGGAGAAGTGAAACGAATACGTTTCACTTCCCGATCGGAGAGATGACGATTACCCTAGAAGATGTAGGGTTCATCTTGGGGTTGCCGGTGACGGGGCGGCCGGTAATTGCTCCTCCGTCAGACGCAACGAATAAGAGAACAGCGCGAGACTTCTTCACTTCGATACCCCAGGATCAATTTAGCACTGGTGGTATAAAGTTGAAGTGGTTGGTAGATACCTACGGGGTTTTGCCGGAAAACTATACGGGCCGTGAGCTTGTGGTGTACACAAAGGCCTTCCTCTTGTGGGTGATGGGAGCAATTTTATTCCCAACGACGTCGAAGAACACGGTCAGCGTGAAATATTTACCGTTGTTGGGTAACCTGTCGGAGGTTGGGGATTATGCCTGGGGTGCAGCGGTTCTTTCGTATCTGTACCGAGCATTGCACAAGGCAACGAGGCCCAACTCCAAAGCCATATGTGCATGTCTCTCGCTATTGCAGGTATATCATATAAATCATGTCTTCGTTATTGTGTTTTATTTTTGTTGAATCGACGATATAAATATAATTTTTTGATGTTCTCAGGTGTGGTCTTACGAACACCTTGCTCCCGGTGCACCAACGCGTAGGGATGGAACCGACAAAGTCTGGCCTCGGTTGTGTGCTTGGGAGTACAGCCGGAGGGCTAGCCACTACAAGAGGAGAGTCGATCCCCATCACAACATTACGTACTATCGAGGGGAGTTCGACCGTCTATCTCCGGGCCAAATGCGTTGGGCACCGTACATACGTTTGGCGCGACGGGTGGGAGAGTCGTTCGTCTTCACGCTCTCCGGGTTGCAGCGCACACCCCTGATCCATTTCGAGCTCGCAGAGTGGCAGCTGCCCGACCGAGCAATGCGCCATTTTGAGTTGGAGCAGGGTTTGCCAGTCGATGCCCCGGATATGAGGGTTAACAGGAACCCACCGGATGTCGGAGTGTTTGGCACCGCCAATGCGTACGAATTGTGCGCGGCCGAAATAGAGCTTTGGACTTCTTGGCAGGACACACTGGCGGCCATCGTCTCGGAGCCAGACCCCGTTATCAGCATCGATCAGTACGATGAGTGGTACTACCGCATCACGCGGAGGAGAGTAGCCCCTGTAAACTTTGAACGTGGGGAGAGGTATGCGCCTAGGGGTCAGATCGATGAGCGTATGGCATACAATCTCGTAAGTTGCCCAACAAGTCTGACTTGAACCAAATTAGTTGAATATAAATGTCTGATTGAAGTTACTTAATTTTTTATCTCTTTGGATGTAGGTTAATGCCTCGCTTGCATTCTTCCAGAAGTTGAGTGAGCGGAGGGATCTGGTGAGCGCAATGGGCGAGGATCTTTGCCAACAGGCTGCGACATTGGCTTTAGGCTGCGGGAATTTTTTGCGCCAAGCATCGGGCCAGTCTTCGGGAGTAAGCCCGGGAATGGGTTATACGGGCGTCAGCCAGGGATACGGTGATCCCTCTGGACAGGCTTCAGGGGTGAGTCAGGGAGTTGTTGGTACCTCTGAAGCGGGGATGGGACAGGCTCAAGCGTCGTGGGGCGATTACAGCGGCCCCTCCTTCAATTTGTTCCCGGAACCCCTCTCTCAAGTCACGCAAGACTTTCCTTTCGGAAACTACGGTTTCTCCGAGGCACTGCCCATTGTCCCGTGGGCGGGACCAGTTGGCGGCCCCGAAGGGGAATATCAGCCGGCCGAAGAAGGAATTGGAGGCCAATATCCCCCGATCGACCCCCGAGGGCAATATCCGAAAGGGCATCCAGCCAGGCCCCTAAAGCCGCATAAATGCGATATAATCCGAGCCCGTTATTTTAGCGGGGCCCCCCAAGACGGAGCGTCGTATGACGTGGATCACCCCGAGGGCTTGGATTACAATGCCTCTTGGACAGAGATCGCCTCGCTGGCGCCAGGATCTTGGTTAGACAGCGGTGTCATCTCGCACTACGTGCAAATTCTGAGGCGAAGGTGTCGGGAGCATCCAGACATCGGTCTGCGCGTGTTTATCTTGGATGCTTTTTTCCATCAGCTCCTAGTACAAGAGTGGCACGACTGGGGCAATGCAAGGAAGGGGAGAGGCATGGCCCAGTGGAAACCGTCCCCTAACCTACAAGCATATCTTGCTAGGGATAGTCCAGTGAGCGCAAGTGTTGCCGACGTGTTTCTAATCCCCTTTTTAGGGAATGCGCACTGGTACTTGGTTTGCTACGAACCATTACAGAGCACGGTTTCAGTCGTCGACAGTCTCTACGACGATACCGACGTGATGCCTGTGATTGATATGTACCGAGGCATAGGCCAGTTGGATGCCATGGTAAGATCCTGTTTCCTTCTTGTTGTAACTTGCATATTATAAAACTGATTAATCTTATTTTGCTAGCTATGTTTAATGCTTATTATGGTTCTCGCAGAATCTTTTTGCTGCCCTGGTCAATGGTAGGCGTCGGGAGAAGGTATCGCGCAGGCCGGTCCTCATTTTCCGATTAAAGAGGAGTAGGCCCAAGCAACATAATTCCTCGGACTGCGGCGTCTTCCTCTGCATGTACATGGATTACATTTGCCGGTCTGAGAGCCTCAAGAAGACTGTCTGGAGCGAAGAATGCATACAAGACTTTAGGTATAGGATTGCTTGGCAAATTATAAATGGCCGGCCTAGAGCTATTAGGTTTATTGTAAATCCGTGTAAGGAACATAATTCCTGCGAGAGATGATGTTCCCCAATTCACATTGTAACGTTACAACACTTTTTTAACCCAAAAAATTTATTGAATGCGATTGATTTTATTGACCAATGTGATTTAACGGTGGGAAACCAAGTGTTGGATATCTGTCTATCTGCAGGGCAAGTGTTCAAAAAATAACAAAGTGATCGATAATATGTGTATCTGCGGGGCCGTCCGCTACATAGTATAGCGGACGCAGAGAAGTGAACCAAAACCAAAAAAAAACTAAGTGTTGCATGGGGACCGTCCGCTAAGTAAACCAAAACCAAAAAAAACTAAGTGTTGTAGGGGGGTATTCTGCGGGGCCGTCCGCTACATAGTATAGCGGACGCAGAGAAGTGAACCAAAACCAAAAAAAAACTAAGTGTTGTAGGGGGGTATTCTGCGGGGCCGTCCGCTACATAGTATAGCGGACGCAGAGAAGTGAACCAAAACCAAAAAAAAACTAAGTGTTGTAGGGGGGTATTCTGCGGGGCTGTCCGCTACATAGTATAGCGGACGCAGAGAAGTGAACCAAAACCAAAAAAAAACTAAGTGTTGTAGGGGGGTATTCTGCGGGGCTGTCCGCTACATAGTATAGCGGACGCAGAGAAGTGAACCAAAACCAAAAAAAACTAAGTGTTGTAGGGGGGTATTCTGCGGGGATGTCCGCTACATAGTATAGCGGACGCAGAGAAGTGAACCAAAACCAAAAAAAAACTAAGTGTTGTAGGGGGGGTATTCTGCGGGGCCGTCCGCTACATAGTATAGCGGACGCAGAGAAGTGAACCAAAACCAAAAAAAAACTAAGTGTTGTAGGGGGGTATTCTGCGGGCTGTCCGCTACATAGTATAGCGGACGCAGAGAAGTGAACCAAAACCAAAAAAAACTAAGTGTTGTAGGGGGGGTATTCTGCGGGGCTGTCCGCTACATAGTATAGCGGACGCAGAGAAGTGAACCAAAACCAAAAAAAAACTAAGTGTTGTAGGGGGGTATTCTGCGGGGCCGTCCGCTACATAGTATAGCGGACGCAGAGAAGTGAACAAAAACAAAAAAAACCTAAGTGTTGTAGGGGGGGTATTCTGCGGGGCTGTCCGCTACATAGTATAGCGGACGCAGAGAAGTGAACCAAAACCAAAAAAAAACTAAGTGTTGTAGGGGGGTATTCTGCGGGGCCGTCCGCTACATAGTATAGCGGACGCAGAGAAGTGAACCAAAACCAAAAAAAACTAAGTGTTGTAGGGGGGGTATTCTTTAATACCTTAGGTTTCTAATGTTGTGCTGCGCAGTGTAGCGGACAGTGTAAGAAATCACGTATAAAAAAATGATTGTAAAGGTTATTACAAACGAGTCATTACTAAAATATTATTACAAAATGTCCGACACTTTTGATGGCTCATAAAAGATTATTACAAAATATTCAGTACACTAAAGTTCCACTGCAGCTTGTTCGTCCTCATCCTCGGCATCATCTTCTTCCCCGTCTTGCAAAGGCACTGGACTTATCCCCAGTGCCTTGTAATGGTTCCGCTTGTCGTGGTCTGTCATTTTGTTGCACAATGCACACCTTCTTAGCTTTTTTGGTTGAGTTGCCGTCTCAATAGAGCTTTTCATCCGCGTAGATCTCTTGCGGCCTTTCGTTTGCGATATAATTGGATCCGAAGGCCGGATATCATTGTCGGCTCCCTCCCCCGGCTCGTCATCTTCTGATCCCGTCGTAGGCTCGGTGTCAACCGCATTGCTGACTGAAGCTGCTTCCAATTGGTCGACGATGGGCTCTTGCTGCTGAGCTACCTCGAGGAGATGTTTATATCCGACCATTGTAGCAGCACCCTTTACGGACAAACGGGTGAACATCGTCACCAGATGATTATACCGCAACGTCTCTGATTCTTCAAAGTCAGTATACGGGTGCTCCGGAAAGGAAATGGTACCGTGCAACCTGTTTGCACCTTTCGTCCAACGTGGCAGGACGTATTTATCGGGGATTGTCCTGATATTCTTCTGTGTGAAAAACCGCAGAATGTGTCTACACAGGATGCCATGGAACTCAAACTTCTTACAAACACATGTCACCGAGTCCGTCAATGTGTCGTGGGTCACCGTATAAATTCTGCGCAGCTTCTCAGGGACGAGGTCATTCACGAGCGAATAAACCTTGTACTCACGCGACGACTTTTCTGCCACCTTATATATACTGTATCGGCCCGATTTTTGCAGCTCTACTTGGTATAGCAGGAAGATCTCCTTCGTATAGACTTTGGCACCGTTCAGCTCCAGCGGGGTCTCAAGCAACCTTCTCCTTTGCTTGTACGTGGTTGCAAAGTCTGCAGCCCTTTCTTTCACGAACAACGACGCAACCGCTTTTTGTGCTGATGTGACGAAACTCTTCAAATTGGTAGCTGTACCCACATAACTATCGAACGTGGCATTCATAGATTCACTCCTGCCCGTCGTTTTCATGCCCGCAGAAAAATGACTTCTCGTGTAAACACCAATCCATTGCTCTTTGAGCCCGTACAAGTGCTGGAGCCACTCGTTGTCTTGCAATGAGTAATCCCGAACAAGCTTTTCCCACCTCTCCTCGAATTCCTCAATCGTTAATGACTTGAGGACGCATTTGTCAAAATCCTGTTTAAAGTCTGGATACTTTGCGTACATGTGATGCAGACGTTCAGGGTATTTGTTGCTTATGTGCCAAGTGCACAAGTTGTGTCGAGTATCTGGGAAGACGGTAGCAATAGCCTTCTTCATTGCCAAATCTTGATCGGTGATGATAACAGTCGGTGCTTTGAAGTTCATTGCTTCCAGCCACACCCTAAACAACCATTCAAAAGAACTCTCGCTCTCGTCCCTTAACAAGGCGAACCCGAACAGGATGGAGTGATAATGATGATTGACGCCCGTGAAAGGAGCGAACGGCATCGAGTACTTGTTGGTACGGTATGTGGTGTCGAAAGTCACGACATCCCCAAAATGCTTATAAGCTAGCCTCGAACGACCGTCGACCCAAAAAATTGTGCTAACTCGATGCTCGTCGTCAAGTTTATAGTCGAAGGTAAACTGCGGGTCCTCCATCTGCATCCGTTTCAATAGGCTCATTGTCGCTTGCGCATCATTGAGGTCATACGCGGCTCGTCTATGGGTTCGGACCGCGTTACGAACGTCTGTCGTGTTAAAGTTTAAATTTTGAATTCCCCCAGCCTGTTCAGCAAGAACATTAATCATGTCGGTAGGTCCTAGCCGCGCATCGCTCATTGTGTGAATTAGGCTCCTCGCGACCTTACCCATCTTCTTGTGTTGATGCATCTGACTCACCTTAGAAGGGGTTACTAACGGGTGATTGTGTGCCAGTTCCAGGCTGGTAATAAGCCAATGATCTTGTTTGGCTTTATAGCTTACGAACATCTTGACCTGGCAATTCGTGCGCGCAAAGCAATCCCGTCTTCTCCGCGCATACCCTATTTCGTCATCATCACTGTCATCGTTGCCTACGCGTGTCTCATTTTGCACTGGGTTTCTGCCCCTATGACACTCGTATAAGCGAGAGCATATCCTTTTCGATACGCTGCTTGTTCTTGTAGTTTTTATTCTAATGCCAAAACCAACCCTCAATGAATAAGCTCGAAAACATTCTCCAGCTTCTTCCAACGTTTGAAAGGTTCGTCCTAGATACGGATCACTAGCATCTACGGGGGTGCTGGAGCTCGACACGAAATCAGACATTGTGAAAAAGACCTATGTAGAAATAGAATACGCTTATTATCTCAAAATTATCTTGACGATTAGACCGATTTAGGATACCATATACATAATCTCAAAAGTGTCTCCTATTTTGCTAATTATATATTTACTGAACATAACAAATTAAAATTACTAAGATAAACGGTAGCAAGATCACAAACTTTACCTTGCTTGAGTGATGCTTGAACCAAAAGTGTGTTACTCCAAGAAAAGCTTGAAGGGTGCTGAAAATGGAAGCAAGTGAATCTGAAAGCCCCGCATAAATTTTGCTGAAAGAGCCGAGTAGGGATAGATTCTAGGATACCAGGGGACAGTTCTCGGGGCTCACGCCCGAGACTTTATAGGCGACCGAGGGGACAGGCCCTGACATGTGTCAGCCTAGAGATCGTCCGCCATACAGTATGGCGGACGCCTTTTTCCTGACACATGTCAGGAACAGAAAGGCGTCCGCGAGACAGTCTCGCGGACATGGGAGGAGGGCAAAAAGGTAAAACTCCCGTCCGCGAGACAGTATGGCGGACGGGGATCAGTTTTGGAAAAAGGCGCGATCTGGACCGTCCATCTTTCAGGATGGACGGTCAGATCGCGCTAGCAACTTAACTCCATTTGCTAGCGCTATCAATGGATCAGCTCCCTTTAAGTAAATGCTTCATTGCTTATAATTTACCCCCCCCCCCCCAAAAAAAAACTTATTTTTTAAATTTTGACCCCCTAAAAATTCTTTTAAATTTTGTATTTCATCCCATACATATTCGATATGCACCCAATCCATATCCAAGCCGCATCCGGTATTTAGGAAATTAAAAAAAAATCATAATTATTGGACACACACCCACGCCACACCCGACGCGCATCCGGTGCCGATGCTTCACCCAAAGTGCCACACCTGTGCTACAGAGGATATCAGCAACCATTTTTTTTTTCATATGCTTAGTACATTCAGTAGTAGATTCCTTGAACTTGGTCATCTAACTTCTTCCAATACATCACGACTAAACATCCTCTAATTGTTTGGAAGTGCTTTCCTTCGGCTATATTAATATAAAAATATGGAAAGGATTCGATTGATCTCTCCAAAGGGAAAATTATATCCTAGGAGTTTAGTTTTCGCATGCATGTGACGAGAAAGGATTTGTGGGGAACCATCGACGGAACCCAAGGATACTAAATCTTCTAAGCATGGCAAGTGACGTATTTAGAACGCCAGAGAGTAAGCTGGATGTTTTCTTTGGTAGATCCTCATATTGTGATAAATCTACGCTCTTACAAGACTGCAGCGGCTATGTGGTTGTATCTAAAGAAAGTGTATCACCACGTAAACGAGGCTCGTTGCAAAATATAATCAAAGGAGAGCAGTCTATTCAACTATTATTCTGATTTATGACACTACTACAAGAGTATGGTTCTATCATGTACGTGGACAGACCCAATTATTTTATGGCAATCATCCAAGAGGTACATGAGCAAAACATGAATTACCAGTTCCTTACGAAGCTTCGTAGGGAATTTGATCCTCTAAGGGGTAGTTTGGTCAATAGGTCTCCTGTACCTAGCTATCTCTTTATGAGCTGCTAAGGCAGGAATAACGTCATTGTACACAACACCCTGTAGATGCTCACTCTACACATGGACCTTCTCACCTTTGCAGAAACTTCTAGCCCAAAGAGAATGGCATGAGCAAGATACAATGTTTCTCATACCATGAGTGTGAGCTTTATGCTTCTCGATGTAAGAAGAAAGCAAAATCTACTGTAAGAAAGGGACATATCATATTTGAGTGTCAAAAACGTCCTGTAAATCGAACTCCCCAGGCTCTTCATACTTCTGGCGATGCGCTATTCTCTCCGAGTACATCTGTTAAGAGCTTCTGGAGCACATACTGCTAAATCTTATCTCACTCGTGAGACAGTGCAGCAAATGATTCAGCTAACCCTCGCTGCTGTCTTTTCATCCATGGGACTTTGTGGTAAGCTTCACCCTTTTCCAGCTAAATCGTATTTTAATTCCGGAGCTTTTCACCATATGACTTAGGATTCTAAGCCCTTTAAATCTTTAAATCCACAAACAGCTATTCCTTATGTTCGTACAGCAAACAGGCAATCTATGCCCGTATAAATGACAGATACTGGACACGCACCCATGCTGCACCCTACCAGCACCCGCACCCAATGCGTAACAGTGCCAGTTCTTTACCCAAACTGCTACACACGTGCTTCATAGAATGTCACCTTGAGACCCCTCATCGTACATGGAGTGATAAATCAACGAGTGATTAACCAAGGTGCACACCCACCAAGCGCACAAACAAATGTAGTGGCTAAGCAATGGGCCCATCACGTATACTCAAGCTTAAGCAATTAGAGAATGGGCACAACATTCATGCTTTAACAGTCACAAGCTCGAACAGACACATGTTTAAAAGCTAACAATGTAATGACAAACCCAGCTCTGATCTCCGCAAAGGTCGCTTACTATCTAATGCCGCACAATATTTACCTACCCACCACAAGTATGTATGTTCCAAGTGTCTAGGATTGTGTTTATTGTGCAGAAACCTCTTTTCCGATTATAAGATTTTCTTTAACACTAAAAATGTATTTCATTTTTTCTAAAAAGGTAAAGAACTGCAGGTCCATAAAATGCAAGGTCTTTTAGCTGATGACAATACAACAAAACTGCAAAGTTTGGAAAGCACCACCAAACACCACACTTGTTCATCTACATAAATTTTAGCAAAAGCAGCCCCATGTGTGTGTATTCAAATATTAGATTTTTTAACTACTCTGAAATACGTGGCGACTGCCAGTAACAATTAGAAGATACTCAAATCAGCACTTGACTTGTGGCACAAGAAAACAAATGTATCCTCAAGATAAGTACCATGCCAAAGGGATTTCAGCGAACACGCATGGCAGATGTCTACATGTGTCAAATATGTACACAAACATCTAAAGAATGACAAGTATTACTATTACTATCTCAATCAGAAGTCATTTAGTCTGAGACGCATAGACTACCTGATTTTCTGCAACAGCTTTCAAAAACTCAGATTTCACTTCGTTCACGGGAAGTTTTTCTCTAAATGACATCATTGCTTTTGCATTTTTACAAGCCTGCAAATCAGAATGTACTTTGCATTAGTATCAAAAAATCACGTTTTTAACGATGCAATAATGACAGCTAAAGATCAGAATATTCCACCTTCAAGTTTTCCTCTCTTTGTTTAAGCTCAAAACTAAGTCTCTCTTTGGCAGTATCAGTATCCACGACTGAGACAGGTTTTGTTGTGTCCGCAACTTGTGATTGTTTGGCACCCCTTAAAGATGTACTAGAGGTACTGTCAACAGTTACAGTCCCTCCTGGGCTACTCAACAGATTTACAAGTCTCTTCTCAGTTTCTGTAGACATTTGTATCTGCATTTATTGGTGAAAAGGAAAGTAAGTTATGAATCACAAGTAATGACCACGTATTTTGGCATGCATATTTTATACCTCGTTTTTTGTGGATCCATGACGTTCATCAAGATCTGCACGGTAATCAGGCAACGGAACTTTGCTCACGACAAGAGTCTTCCCCGTGTTATACGCATGGCTTTTTAACAACAAACCACCATCCAAAAAGGATTCGTCAGATGAAGCTTGATTGCACAAATTCTAAGCAAATTAGGAGTTTGTGAGAATGAACCAGAGAGCTTCCCTCCAGAAAAAAAAGTCCCGCTTATAATTTCGTCAGAACTTTGGAGCCAAAAAAATATACTACATGTCATTCGTGTGAGTTTTGAGAATTTTGACCTCCTTATTTTGTAAGAACTAAATCTGCGATCCTATGCGTCATTTTCACATTTTAAGCTGTTTTCGAGACTAAAATCCTAATTTATTATTCCAGTAATTCGTAGCAATCACAATAGGTGTACTAGTAATTATTTGGGTTTCAAATAAATATCTTAGAACAAAATGATTAATCTACAGGGCATTCTAGAAAAGCATTTTGCAATTGATTTACAGAATGAACCCAATTCCTAGAGTGATAATTTTTCCTTTTGTGGCACACAATTTTCAAGGCATTATGTCAACTCTCGGTTAAAGTTTGATGCTAAGGAAAGTGGGTTCGAGGTCGACGTGGAGGTGCCACAAGGAATGCAGTCCGAGTCAGATGCCAAGTGTGATGATGTGAGACACAGCAAGAGTGGAGCAAGGGCAGAGACCAAGGGCTTCCCAAACAAAGCCTGAGGGTGGCAGTGCTGCGAGGGCGATGGCGCAGGGTGAATATACGACGACAGTCACAGTCCGATGCTTACGTCCAGAGATAAGGTCCTGTATGTTTCTCTCTCTAGGATTCCCGAGAGTGACACGTCACCGAGGGGTCCACAGCTGCCGGTGCTCCACGGACTATCGAATCGCATATTCACCCGGCCTACCCGCACAGCGTCGCTCTGTCGGTGTGGCCAGAGAACCCCCTTGATCTAGCCACCAATCCAAGCCCTTGCAGAGTCCCACAGGCCTGGCAGTGGTGGGGAAGACCCGACGCCCAGCTGCCAGGTGGACTAGGCACGATGCCCTCCGAAGACCTGCTCCCGTCTCGGAGTGACCCGGGAGTCATAGTCTCTAGGGGTGCCAACGCGAGCCCCAAGTGCCGGAGCACGTAGGCCAGTCACGAAGAAACCCTGACGGAGATAGTGTCCCGAAGGAGTCGCCTATCCCGCTGCTGCGAAGGGTCCTCGTGCGGGAGCACTACGAGCGGAGCCCCCCGGAATGAAGACGGAGATGGCTTTAAGGTTGTGAGCCCATCCCGTGGCGGCGATGACTATATGGTTATGAGTCCATCCCATTGTGAGGGGTCCTCGTGCCGGAGCACCCCGTGATTGTGACGGCGATGGCTTTAAGGTTGTGAGCCCATCCCGTGGTGGCGATGACTACAAGGTTGTGAGTCCATACCGCAGCGAGGGGTCCTCGTGCCGGAGCCCCCTAGTGATTGTGACGGCGATGGCTTTAAGGTTGTGAGCCCATCTCGTGGCGGCGATGACAATAAGGTTGTGAGTCTGTCCTGCTGCGAGGGGTCCTCGTGCTGGAGCCCCCCGTGATTGTGACGGCGATGGCTTAGAGGTTGTGAGCTCATCCCGTGGTGGCGATGACTATAAGGTTGTGAGTCCATCCCGCAGAGAGGGCCGGAGCCCCCCATGATTGTGACGGCGATGACTTTAAGGTTGTGAGCCATCCCGTGGCGGCGATGACTATAAGGTTGCGAGTCCATCTAGCTGCGAGGGCCAGAGCCCCCCATGATTATGACGGCGATGGCTTTAAGGTTGTGAGCCCATGCCGTGGCGGCGATGACTATAAGGTTGTGAGTCCATCCACTGCGAGGGGTCCTCGTGCCAGAGCACTACGAACGGAGCCCCCCGGAAGCATGTAACATGATTGTGGCGCATGGGCGTGGCGACTACCGTCGCGAAACAATACCTGGTGCTGGGGTATGTATCCTGAGAGTGGCACACGGGTACGGCGACGAACGTCGCAGAGACAATACCTGGTGCCGTGGGCACATGTCATGGAAGTGGCGCATGGGAACGGCGACAAACGTCGTGGAGCAATACTTGGTGCCGTGGGCACGCATCATGAGAATGGCGCAAGGGTGCAACGACAAACGTCGCGGAACAATACTTGGTGCCGGGACACATGTCAAGAGAATGGCGCATGGGCGTGGCGACGAACGTCGCAGAACAATACTTGGTGCCGGGGGCACGCATCATGAGAATGGGGCAAGGGCGCAACGACGAACGTCGCGGAACGATACTTGGTGCCGGGGCACATGCCATAAGAATGGGCACATGGGCACGGCGACGAACGTCGCGGAGCAATACTTGGTGCCGGAGCACGTGTTATGAAAGTGGTGCGGCGATGAACGTCGCGAAGCCATACTTGGTGCCGGAGCACGCATCATGAGAATGGCGCAAGGGCTCAGGCGACGAACGTCGCCGAACAATACTTGGTGCAAGGGGCACGCATCATGAGAATGGCGTAAGGGCGCAGAGATGAACGTCGCAGAACAATACTTGGTGCTGAGGCACATGTCATGAGAATGGCGCATGGGCGCGGCGACGAACGTCATGGAGCAATACTTGGTGCCAGGGCACGTGTTATGAAAGTGGTGCGGCGATGAACGTCGTGAAGCCATACTTGGTGCCGGGGGCACGTATCATGACAATGGCGCACGGGCGCAGGCGACGAACGTCGTGGGGATATACTTGGATTCGGGGCACATATCATGAGAATGGCGCACGGGCGCGGCAACGAACGTCGCGAAGACGGCGCATGGTCACGCGTTGGGTGTCCCGAAGATGGGATGTGAGCTGAGTGTACCTGTCATAACAAGATGATGAATGCAACCTGTAGTAATGACAAAGTCGGGAGTGATGGTATGCGGTCGTCGGCGACGGGTCATTCGGTGATAGTGCGCGACTTTGGGTGATGGGCATCGCGAGAGCGGTATGCAGTCACGGACGTCGCGAGGTTAATGCACGACTGACGTCGCGAGGTTGGTGAACGACTGACGTCGCGAGGTTGGTGGACGACGGACGTCGCCAGGTTGGTGGACGACGGACTTCGCCAGGTTGGTGGACAACAGACGTCGCGAGGTTGATGCACGACGTACGTCGCGAGGTTGATGTACAAACGTCCGTAAACATCGCGGATGTGCAAAGATTCGAGAAAACAAGTGCGCGCGGGAGGGGAGGCCATAGGCCAAAATTTTGGGGAAGGCCAAGGCCACCACCCTTGGGGAGGCCGAGGCCGACCCTTTGGGGAGGTCGAGGCGGACCCCTAGGGGGTTGCCAAGGCCAATGGCCAACTCCCATGAAGGGAGGCCAAGGCCACTCCCCCTTATTGGTGAACTTCGGGCGCGCTAACGGTAGGTCTTTCGATGGGCAATGACGAACCCGGAAGTTACGTTACGACAAGCACGTCGACGTGAATCGTACCCACGTGATGAACAAGGTGCCAAAGTCATATACAAAGCGTACGAAGTGAAAAAAGGACTTTGAGGCAAAAGTGAAGAACCGGGGAGGAGAAGGCCAAAGCCAACCCCCCATAGGAGGTCGAGGCCAACCCCATGGCCTTGGGGGAAAAGGTGCTTGAGTGGTCGCGGTGCGACAATCGTGCTACCATGAGTGACGTTAACGTGAAATAATTTGTGACTAAGTCGCGCATGAAGCGCGCGAAGCGAGAAACACATGTGACTTGGGCGCGCTCACTTTGACCGGGTTTATGCGTTAAAAAAATGACCGTTGACAATGTCGACGTGTTCGCATGAAATGGGATCTCTAGTGGTCCCTTGGGTATGACCAGAATAGGTAGGGAACATAAGCCCCCTCGTGTGGTGTGCGCGGAGGGGCAACCCGAGCGGGCGCCACACGTATAAACACTTGGAAGAAGTTTTGATGTTCTTTGGCTGGATAGTAGGTGACGTCGTCTCTGAATGACGAAGGTGAAGAGTAGGTAGCTCGAGCCACCTCGTGCACCACCTATTGAGACCTTGGAATGCTTGGGACGTTGACATTAGGGCACGACGATGGGGCGCATAAGCGTGGTCGTGGAGTCGGCGCACGAGCGAGGGGGGTCGCAGAGATGACGTCCGGGCGACGGGGTCGCGGAGATGACATCCGGACGACAGGGTCGCGGAGATGATGTCCGGACGCCGGGGTCACGGAGTGCCGTCCGGACGAGGGCGACAGGGATCGCAGGCAATGCAAGGCTGTCAATGTTGCAAAAGAATTCTAAGTAGGAAAAAGTAGACGGGCACAACAGAGTGAGTAAGGTGCCAAGGGCACTGTAAAGTGATAGTGAGCCCGGGGGCACGACTGTATCAGGGCGCGGCGAACGGGCGCGGCGGAGTGACGTCCGAGCGACGGGGTTCACGGAGTGACTTCCGGGCGATGGGGGTCACGAAGTGACGTCTGGGCGACGGGGTCGCCGAATGATGTCCTGGCGACGCGATGCCTGGGTATGGCGACGGGCATGAGAACAATGAGTAGGAGTAAGTGGTTCGAGCTGCCTTGCGCACCACCTACCAAGGACGTTGATGTCAAGGACGTCGTGATGAGGGAGGCGACAAAGGCGCGGTCGGGTGTCGCGATGCGAGGGCAGTCCACGACGGGCGCGCGCGGGCTAGAGGGGTTGCGGAGATGGCAAGCGGACGCGTGCGACGGGGTAAGTGGTTCGAGCTGCCTCGCGCACCACCTACCAAGTACATTGATGTTGGGGGACATCGTCATGAGGGGAGCAATCGGGCGTCGTGATGCTGGGGCATTCCACGACAGGAGCCGGGGTGCGGGCGACGGAGGTCGCTGAGGCAGCGCCAGGGCGACGGCAATGGGGTAAGTGGTTTGAGCTACCTCGCGCACCACCTACCAAGTACGTTGATGTCGGGGGACATCGTCATGAGGGGCACGACAAGGGCGCGAACGGTCGTCGTGATGCTGGGGCAGTCCACGACTGGCGCCGAGGCTCGGGCGACGGGGGTTGCAAAGGTGGAGCCCGGGCGATGGCGACGAGGGTCGCAGAGACGGCGCGAGGGCGTGGCGGAGTTGGTGCCAGGGCGACGGGAGATGCACGGCGATCAATGTTGCAAAAAAAAATTTTAAGTGTTGGCCGTGGTTGTCAGTGTTCGGTCATTGGATGAATGTGGGCAGGTCGAAGGTGGCGGGGTGGACTTGGGTGTGGTATGAGGCCGAAGAATGGCCTTGGTGATGGAGGCCGAAGCGGGAATGGAGGATGGTCATGCGTTAGTGTTGAAGGTTGGCTGCGGGGAAGAAAAGAAGATGAAGGTTGAAGGTGGTGGCCTTCGTTTGGGGCAGGCCGAGAGTATGGGTGCCTTGGGTGGTGGTGACCGAAGGTGAAGGGATGGAGGGGCTTGGAGAAAGGGATAGGGTATGGGGATAGAGTGCCAAGGTTTGCCGACCAAGTGACCGAAGCCAAACGAGGCCGACCAAGGCCCCCCTTGGCAGAGGCAGAGGCCGACCGGCGGGAAAGGAAGGGGGGCGGCGCGAGGCTAAGGGGGGAAGGAAGGGGGTGGGCCGAGGGGAGAGAGGGAGGGGTGCGAAGTGGGTAAGAAAATTTTCTAAGCGAAAATGTCAGAGTTCTGTGAATCTAAAAATCTGAAGTCCCGCAAATGAATTCTCAAGACCTCAATTTACAGAGGTAGGGATGATGATGTCATCACGCGTCACGTGGTGCTCCCCAGGAGTGACACGTCACCAAGGGGTCACAGCTGCCAGTGCTCCACAAACTGTCAAATCTCATATTCACCCGGCCTGCCCCGCACAGCGTCACTCTGTCTGTCTGGAAAGACTGGCTCCCACAACGTCGGTATGGCCAGAGAACCCCCTTGATCTAGCCACCAATCCAAGCACTTGCAGAGTCCCACAGGCCTGGTAGTGGGGGGGAAGACCCGACGCCCAACTGCCAGGTGGACTAGGCGTGATGCCCTCCGAAGACCAGCTCCCGTCTCGGAGTGACTCAGGAGTCATAGTACCTAGGGGTGCCGACACGAGCCCTAGTGCCGGAGCACGTAGGCCAGTCACGAAAACACCCTAACGGAGATAGTGTCCCGAAGGAGTAGCCTATCCCGCTGCTGGCAAGGGTCCTCGTGCCGGAGCACTACGAGCGGAGCCCCCGCAATGAAGACGGCGATAGCTTTAAAGATGTGAGCCTATGCCATGGCGGCGATGACTATAAGGTTATGAGTCCAACCCGCTGCGAGGGGTCCTCGTGCAAGAGCCCCCCGTGATTGTGACGGCGATGACATTAAGGTTGTGAGCCCATCCCATGACGGCGATGACTATAAGGTTGTGAGTCCATCCCGCTGCGAGGGGTCCTCGTGCTGGAGCCCCCCGTGATTGTGACGACGATGGCTTTAAGGTTTGAGCCCATCCCGTGGCGGCGATGACTATAAGGTTGTGAGTTCATCCCGCTGCGAGGACCTGAGCCCCCCATGTTTGTGACGGCGATTGCTTTAAGGTTGTAAGCCATCCCGCAGCGATGATGACCATAAGGTTATGAGTTCATCCTGCTGCGAGGGGTCCTCGTGCCAGAGCACTACGAAAGGAGCCCCCCAGAAGCATGTAACATAATTGTGGCGCATGGGCACAGCGACTACCGTCACAAGACAATACCTGGTGCTGGGGTATGTATCATGAGAGTGGCGCACGGGGGCGGCGACGAACGTCGCAGAGACAATACCTGGTGCCGTGGGCACATGTCATGGAAGTGGCGCATGGGCGCGGCGACGAACGTCGCGGAGCAATACTTGGTGCCGGGTGCACGCATCATGAGAATGGCGCAAGGGCGTAGCGACAAACGTCGCGGAACAATACTTAGTGTCGGGGCACATGTCATGAGAATAGCGCATGGGCGCGGCGACGAACGTCGCGGACAATAATTGGTGCCGGGGGCACGCACCATGAGAATGGCGCAAGGGCGCAGCGACGAACGTCGCAGAACAATACTTGGTGTCGGGGCACATGTCATGAGAATGCGCATGGGAACGGCGACGAACGTCGCGGAGCAATACTTGGTGCCGGGGCACGTGTTATTAAAGTGGTGCGCGATGAACGTCGCGAAGCCATACATGGTGCCGGGGGCACGTGTTATGAAAGTGGTGCGGCGACGAACGTCGCTAAGCCATACCTGGTGCCGGGGGCACGTATCATGAGAATGGCACAAGGGCGCAGCGACGAACGTCGCGGAACAATACTTGGTGCTGGGGGCACGCATCCTGAGAATAGCGCAAGGGCGCAGCGACGAACGTCGCGAAATAATACTTGGTGTCAGGGCACATGTCATGAGAATGGCGCATGGGAGCGGGGACGAACGTCGCGGAACAATACTTGGTGCCGGGGGCACGCATCATGAGAATGGCGCAAGGGCACAACAACGAACGTCGCGGAACAATACTTGGTGCCGGGGCACATGTCATGAGAATGGCGCATGGGCACGGCGACAAACGTCGCGGAGCAATACTTGGTGTCGGGGCACGTGTTATGAAAGTGGTGCGGCGATGAACGTCGCGAAGCCATACTTAGTGCCGGGGGCACGTTTCATGACAATGGCGCACGGGCGCAAGCGACGAACATCGCGGGGATATACTTGCATAACAAGATGATGAATGCAACGTGTAGTAATGACAAAGTCAGGAGTGATGGTATGCGGTTGTCGGCGACGGGTCATTCGGTGGTAGTGCGCGACTTTGGTGATGGGCATCGCGAGGTTCATGCACGACGAACGTCGCGAGGTTCATGCACGACGGACGTAGCGAGCTTCATGCACGACGTACGCCGCGAAGTTCATGCACGACGGACGTCGCGAGGTTGATGGACGACGGACGTCGCGAGGTTGATGCACGATGTACGTACCGAGGTTGATGTACGAACGTCCGTAAACATCGCGGAGGTACAAAGATTCGAGAAAACAAGTGCGCGCGGGAGGGGAGGCCATTGGCCAAAAATTGGGGGGAGGCCGAGGCTGACCCTAGGGGGTGGCCAAGGCCAATGCCAACTCCCATGAAGGGAGGCCAAGGATACTCCCCCTTCTTGGTGAACTTCGGGCGCGCCGACGGTAGGCATTTCGATGGGCAATGATTAATCCGAAAGTCGCGTTACGACGAGCACGTCGACGTGAATCATACCCACGTGACGAACAAGGTGCCAAAGTCACATACAAAGCGTACGAAGTGAAAAAAGTGCGAAAAGGCCTTTGCGCGAAAAGTGAAGAACTGGGGGGAGAAGGCCAAAGCCAACCCCCCATGGCCTTGGGGGAGGCCGAGGCCAACCCAATGGGTTTGGCCAAGGCCTTTGCCCCTTAACCCCGTTGCTCCGATTGCGCCGTTGGTCGATGTTTTTGATGAAAAGGTGCTTGGGTGGTCGCGGTGCGACGATCGTGCTACCATGAGTGACGTTAACGTGAAATAATTTGTGACTAAGATGCGCACGAAGCGCACGAAGAGCACGAAGAGCACGAAGCGCGCGAAACGAGAAACACATGTGACTTGAGCTCGCGCACTTTGACCGTTTCGATGCGTTAGAAAAATGACTGTTGACAACGTCGACTTGTTCGCGTGAAATGGGACCCCTAGTGGTCCCTTGGGTATGACCAGAATAGGTTGGGAACAAAGTTCAACATCCAAAACCTTTGTGTAATCACCAACAATTTATATTGGATTAAAATCAAGTTAAATTTGGAGAGTTTCCATTCGAAAGAATTTTAATTTTCTTTTTCAAAAATTTGGAGTCATTTCTTTTACCATGAGGTCAGTTATTCTATCAACTTTCTTTATATTGCTCGAACTGCTTTTTGGTTGCTATAGCCAATATTCATTTTCGTTGGTCAATCTTCTTTTTCAATCTTTAAACTTCCAATAAAACTTTGAATTTTGATCTAAAACCCAAAAATCATTCCCCTAATCCCATGATATTCTCCTAACCCATAGAATTACGATTAATCATAGAATTTCACGGCAAAAAAAACTGTCGTGGCTATCAGCCTATCAGCTTTGAGATTTTTCTATTGCTTTCAGGTTTATCTCTGTTCTGCCACCATCACATCGCGCACTAAAGCGAAATTATCGCCCGAGTCAAAAGAAGGCTCCAAACTGTCTCTTCCTAATCCCTGGTCAAGAACCCCTCTCCAATTGCATTTACCAGATATACACAGCTCCTGTAAAAGCACGGGTGCTTCAAAATGGGTAAAGCACCGGGGTCAGGCGCGCATCGGGTGAGGATACGGGTTGGGTGCATGGTGGATGAGTGTCAAGTACGTATCCATTTCTTTTGTTTTATTCTTTCTACTTCCAGAAAATTGGGTGCGGTTCGGAATACTTATGGGGGTTGAAAACATAATTTTGAAAAGAAATTTTGGGGGTCAAAACGTGTTACGTAAATACTTATACTTACGTAAGAAATGAACGAGCAGATCTGTGAAGAGGGGAGGGAGAGAGAGAGAGAGAGAACGCGGCAACCACCGGCAACGACAGGCCTCACCTTCGGCAAATCTTTGAAAAGTGGACAGACTTAGGGGAGAGAGAGAGAAGGGAGCAGTGGCAACCATTGAAGACCACCCGCCAACACCGGAGACCACTCGCGACCATCGACAACGACGGGCCTCACCTCCGACAGATCTATAAAGAGGGGAGAGGCTGAGAGAGAAAGCGAGCAACAGAAACCGTTGCAGACCACCGGCAACCACGTAAGTCCTCTGATTTAAGTTTCCTTGCCAATAGGCTTTCTGCCTACTTATCATAATCTACCCCCTATGATTCTTCCCTTTGATTCTCCATCGGTAGTACTTTCCTTTCAATCTGGTGCGCCTGGACTCCCAAAACAAAAAATAAGCTTCAACTGACTAAGGCGGAAAGAAATCAACGAATTGATTATGCCCTCAAGACTGCAAGTGGAGAGGTTGACCACTGGACTCTAATTGTCCTCTTTCAGTGTGTTAGAATCATGTTTAATATTTGTTTAAGTGTTTTTGCGTGTTTTATGTTTTTCAGTTTAATTTTTTTCACTTTCAGGCAGTGTGTTAAGTGTTAACTATCTGTTGTAGAATGGTTAAATTAAGTTGCACTATATATCCTTTTATTGCGCGTTCTTAAGATTCAAATGGCCCCTGGTTTGTTTAGAAATTCAATACTAAGTGTACATAGTTAAAATATATATATATATATATATATATATATAAAATTTCCCGTATCCCCGCCGCACCCGTATCCTAAAATTTTCAAAAATGTCGTATCCACGTATCCGCACCCATGTCCATGCTTCATAGCACAGCTCTGATTTCCTTGCTAATTTACTGAAAGTGATGCTTGGCAGTATAAGCACTTGAATAGCTATTCCGCAATATTTGATTCTAGCCACTGAGTTTGATATGTTGGTGATCCAGATAAATGGTGCTATTTGGATATTTAATCATAGATGCATTGACATTAAATCAATATTTTAGGTACAATATCATATTCATTTTGCTATCTTAAGTTGTTTTCTTTTAATCCTCAAACATGTATTCCTTCTATCGATTAACCTAGCATTGAAGATAGCCTGTTTCGATGACATATTCCATATGTGTTGTTGGAGAGGACCAACAGCATGCCACCAGTAACGTTTGTTTTCCCTCTGTTTCTTTTTACTTTGTGCATCACTAAAGCTACAGGATAACGTCTGATGATTAAAAGATATCCATAATTTCATGCCCTTAGTTGATTGTTATAGTTCAAGCAAAAGACTAAGAGAATCCTTAGGCTTTTGCCATCTAGAAATTAGACTAGACAGGAAAAAAAGCCCTAAATTATCTTCTCCTGCACAGCCCTTACACGGAGTCTGGCTAGACTGTAAGAGCCCATTGGAACTTGACCCGCACCTGGAACTTCCATGTCCTGCATGCCCTAGCCTCATTTGGATTTACAACAAGAATCCACTAGAAATCGGTGATGATGGTATAAGTATGCTGCTTTTTACACCTTCTTATGTAACTTTAGATCTACAACGCTAATGAATTTATTTTTCCATGTGATTTATAACCTTTCTTGGTTGCAAAGGCAACATTAGGTGGTAAAGGCAATAGAGTTAAGTCTGGTTGAGTTTAAAATATGAAGAGTTTTAAAATTTGGAATTTTGTGGTGACAAGGATAGAATGATGGCAACTGTTTTCAAGTCATAGGTGAAAGTTAATCTCCATTTTCTCTAAGCACCGATTGGTTTTGCTTTAACAATACTACGGATCTGATATCCTAACTTTTGGTACTGGAATCGTACATCAGAAATAGCTAATGATTGTAATTTTATTTTTTTTCCAAAATCTTCATACACCAATTTATTCTATATAATCCTAATATTCTGATTCTTCCAACCTTCCAAGTATACAGCAGCACTCATAATGGTTAATTCTAAGATGTGACATCCTGGCATTAATTGTTTTCTACCTTTGAGTATGTGGCCCTAAAACTTAACCAACTGATGGAATTCCCCAGAGGTGAGACATTGCGGTATCTGTTTTCTTCTTTCTTGCTAGTTCTTTGTGTTAGATGGCGTAGTCAAATGTTCTTTTTCATTGTTGTTACTGGTACTCATATAATCATGAGTATATGGTGCTGTTACTGTTTAGGGAGTAACATCGAAGAGGCTATGGTTCATGATGGGTTTGGGTTGTAGGCTAGGACTGGCATTGGTCTTGAACTGTGGTACGTTCCCAACTTCTTCCCTCTTTCATTTTGGGGCCTATAGAATTAACATCTGTGTTAGATTTTTCTTCAAAGGTTTTTGGTGCAAGGTCTGACATGGAAAGAAATAACGCTTCATGGTTGGTAGGGTTGTAGGTCATTGTAGTAGGCCATAAGCTAGCGAGTTGGTTGCCTGATTGGATGTGGAATGGGGAAAGGGTGTTTAGTGGTGGAATAAAGGGAAAAATAGAGCTGCAGTTTTGTCTAGAAAACATCTACGTGTGAATATCGTTTGGGGATGGTCTGTGATTCTTTTCAAATGAGTTCCCTTTTTTATTTTATTGTTTGGTGAGACATGTCTGCATAGTGGCCATAGTTCATGGTGGGTTTGGATTTTAGGCCATATTACCATTTGGATTACTCCCCATTATAATGTTAGGGGTGAAGTTCTGTTTCATTACAATATGTTTATTGAGGAGTGTGCTCCTGGTACAGCCGGATGTGGAAAGAGAAGGAAACAGTAAAGGAAGCAATAGAGAAAAGAAAGAGTTGACGAAATCACCCAAAAGTCGAGTAGCAAAAGCAATAGCTCAAAAGGAAGACCTAGATGGTTGTTCTCTCCAAGAAGTCTCAAAATGTTATCCCAAAACTGACTAGAAACCCAAAATCCGTCGCCCTTGTAACCTAAGTTCCAATAGTACCTTGCTTACTAATGTAAAATAACCCCAAGACACCATCGTACTGGGAATAAACCAAAAACAACCATCTACACCATTAGATATTGAAGCTAAGTCAACAGCTAGCCACCACATTCTGAAATAGGTAGACCTTTTTAACTGCTCTGCTCGTACAGCTTCAAAGGAATCTGCACCTGCGGTGCATCATCTCCATTAAGTTGGGCTTCACAAATGTTCTATTATTCCTTGTTCGTTCCTTAATTGGCTTAGTTAAGACTATACTATTGGACCGGCTGGAAATGCACCAACACTAATTAAGCTGAAGTCACGTTGTGGATTTACCTTCTTAACAACACCAGCCATACTTTACTAGCCTCAAAGATTAGGGAAAAGCAAAAAAACAAAAAATGGAACACTTGCACTATTGGAACTTAAAATGCATATGAACACTTTTGCTCTTTGGTTTAGACGATATGGTAAGGTCATGAATATGCATCTAGGTAGCATGAAGAAGGACACCGCGTCCGACACTGACACCGACCGAGAAACCGAACACAAACACCGCGTCCGACACTGATGCCGACCAAGAAACCAGACACACCAATTTTTCAATATGCCAGATTTCAGACACTACAGGACACCGCTGAATTATTACATATATTATTCTAATAATATATACAAATAATAAAAATAAACATCAATTGGGGCAGCTGAATCTTGTTCAAAACGAATGAGAAAGAAAGACGGAATCATGAAATAGTCTCAACGGTAACAAGAAAGAAAGAAAGGTAACAAAAAAGCAGTTGAATGTCTCAACAATACCAAGATTAGAGTCTTAACAGTAAAAAGAGAGAAGGAAAAAAGACATCAGCCCAAAGGCGCGTGAGAGAGTTCTATAGCCAGACGGGCCCACAAATGAGGTCGGAGATGTTGACCTATCATCCTTTGGACTTAATCCAATCCAAATGTACAAAAGATCCTAGCCGCACTTAAAAGTTGAGTACTCCGCCATTGAGTTATCAACCCGAATCAAATAAAAAGTTAGCCAGATACAATTCGGACATCGACTGAGAGGTGTCGGACACGTGTCCAGAGGTGTCGGTTAGGTGTCGAGGTGTCGATAAGTATCGGACAACATACCTCGACCTATATGAGGTGTCAGTGGTTTCCTAGATATGCATACAGGATGTAGGTAGAGAATGGGTCCTATCACCTGTGTATACTTCTTCTTAGGCTTAGCACCAATTTGGTTGTATAGCTATTGGATTAGCTTTTTCGTGTACTGATATTCGTTTTTGTCGTATATTCTTTGTAGATATCTGTGTAGCATTACTTGTGGGATATGGTTCCCATACTATACAGTAGACTGGCAATTTTCTGCTCGTACCCGTGGGTCGACCCCGTACCCAGTCAAAAAACCGATGTACGGGTACACATGTGCTACCCGTTAAAAATAGACCCATACCCAAACTGAACCGTAATTTTTGGATCGGTCCAGGTCGGATGACAGGTTAACCGGTTTACCCGTTTTTCAAAGTATATATAATGAAACTTTTGTTCCCTAACTGTTCCCTTCCATTTTTCATCTTTTCTTCTCACTTCCCAGAGCCTTCTTCTCGCTTCTCAGATAAATTTGTGTCGTCGACGCCGCCCCGGCCCCGTTCTTCTTAGCTGCCAGCACTGCCCCTCACTCGAGATCTACCGCCACGCATCACTCCGACTTCCCCTCACTCTCGCGGATCTACCGCAACTCCACCCATCATCAATCCATCACCGCAGCCACTGTTCGAGTAAGTGACTGACCACAGAGGCTCGTCACTTCGTCCACCGTCGTGGTTCGTTTCTCCGTCACCAACCAGATCTCCTGTTGATCGTTGCCGAGCGTCACTCATGTTGATCGTCACTGACCAGATCTACCGATCATGAAATTTCTTTGGTTTTATTTTATCTATTCAAGAAGTCGACCGTCACTCCTGTTGACTGTCGCCGACCAGATCTACGAATCTTGAAATTTCTTTTGTTTTATTTTGTTTATTCAAGAAGCCTGATCTTGTGGTTGTTGCGTGTAGACTTGTAATTGTTGTGTAATGGATGATTATTGTTATGTGGAATTTTCAAGTCCTGCTTTTGTTGTGTAATAACAGAAGGAAGAAAGGAGAAAACATTGAAGAAAGGAAGGAATATTTGTTTAAAAAAATTGTAAAAACTAACCTTTTACCCACAGGTAATACCTACCCGCATGGGTAGGGTACGGATTCAAGAAAAGTCCACCCAAGAAAAACCGGGTAAAATATGCCCGACCCATTTTTGCCAAGACCCAACCGGGTTTTACCCGTACCCGACGGGGACCCGTTTGCAGGTCTACTATACAGCCAGGGAGCTCTATTAAAAAGCAAACATTTAATGTATTTTAAAGACAAAACATTGTCACCGCCAACTTTAGGAATAGCGACTGAACACTTTTACAGACATGGGCTCCGTAGCTAAAGCCATTACAGCACCTATGTTTGCAGCAAGGAATCCTGATGCCTTCTTGCATTATGCTACTAGAAATGAGACATTCCCATTAACTCTTGAGCTAGCTTTGTAAGAGTTTATCTTGCACTGTTTCTAAGAGTTTGGGATTCAAATTCTAAGTGTTGTAATATCTTTTCAAATTAATTCTGAGATCTTGTGCGTAGTTTCAGGCTTAAAACTATTTATCAATTTTTATAAACGTAATCAAAATATAACACTCTTGAAACAACTAGCGTTAAATTCTAGAGCCCTCACTCTGAATAACTGAAGTTCATAATTAATTAACGGATGGAACTGAAAAAGAATTAACATGACAAAGTTAGAAATAGTGTTAAAGCATATCAACTCTTCACATCAAGTTTCAAAAATACTGACTTCCTTGTGCAAATTACCAGAAAAGCTTATTCTAGAACTTTTTCCTCATTCATCTTTAAGACCTTGCATACTCATTTTTACCAATTGAATTATTGTTTCATCCAGAAATTTATTCACTAGGAGTCAGATAAGCAGAGCAATATTATCTGCACACCTAATGAACGAAAAAGCTACTATTTACTACACCACACTTTCTCGCAGTGCAACGAAGAGTGAAGCAATTGCTAATGTTCGTATGGACTTACAAGTAAAGCCCCAACTGATAAGCCATATCAGATAGAATTTGCTGGTCCTCTCGACTGAAGTTACTCTGAATTAACATCTCCTGCTCTTCTCCTCCCTTCATTTGCTCCATCTTCCCCCACCACTTGTTCTTGTCAAGAACCTCCATCTGACAGCGATAGCCACCACATTCAAATAAATAAGCAAGTAAATACATAGTTATTTACTAACACATACTTCTTCACCTTTATACTTTTTGTCTCATCAGACTTTTAACGAATTTTTACCATAGAATTTGAACACGTAAACCCCGAACTGAACACATATACTAATTACAGATAAATAAGTATTGTTTAGATATGTCAAATTAACGAGTAAACTCAATTTAAGATAACAATGATATTCCAATATTTTGCAAAAAGTCAAAGTTATAGTTGACTGAAATACTACCTACATATGAGAGGTACAAAGGGTAAGAGTAACGAGTGGTTGGGGAAGATGGAGCAAATTCCATTCTAGTAATTCAGAAGAGTCAAAAGAGACAAAAATTGTGGAACGAAGTGAGTATCGTGCGATTAGTTGGCATAAACCTAAATTGAATATGATAACAGAGTGATAAGAAGATATGTTGAAATGTTACCTCAGCGGTTTTCTGTCTCAATCGCTCAGCGCGCCAGGCCGGGTCCCACCAGCGCTGCTCACCGCGTCCTCCGCCTCCGCGGCCGCCGCCTCGACCGCGGCCGCGTCCGCTGTTGGGGCCGCCGCCGCGTCCGCCGCCTCGGACGTTGGGGCGGTGAGACATGGCGGATGCTGTAGAGATATTAAGGAGAGGAGAAAGGCTTCTCGGAGCGGCGGATGAGAGAAGCGTGTAGAGTGGAGTGGAGTAGTTGGCGCCCAAGAAGCGCAGAGTCATTAGGCGGCACACCAACGGACCGTGGGAGGGTATACATGGGTTTTGCACTTTCTATTGGGTGCTACGGGCTTCTCCTCAATTTATCTACGTGTAATTTCTTACTCGTTTGATACTCGCTGGCTAAAATATCATAGCTGAACCGAAAGAGTTAAATAATAAATTTATATTTAATTTGAAATATTAAAATGGTATAAAAAAGATCACATAATTAGTAGAAAAAAACGAAGAGAATAATAAGTCACGTATATAAACCTTGCCTTACGTCTTGCCCGGGGTGCCCTATATGCATTCAAGAAGGAATGTGAATTGATGAGCAAGGACCCCGGATGGAGCCTTATTTTGCGTTCCAATTATATTACATCTCTTAAGGGGAAACATTATTTTGTTCGGTCGAGTTGCTCCAACCACCTATCATTAGTGCATTTTAGTTTCATTTGACAAATCTCAACTACATAAATGAATGGATCATATCTCACATGAGAATGACTAATTATATATCATATCATGATGGTGGACTTTCACCTTTGAGCCTGAGACTCGGTAACCTAACCATGTTGAAGCAAATTTTTTCCAAAAGAACATATGGATCAACTCTTATTCCGGTTATGAGGTTGAATCAAGTTGCTTGACTATGCTTTGTGCATATGTAAATGCAATTTCGACTATGCTTTCCTATTATCAGAATTCTATTACGAAATTGTAATATTCCGAACTTTGAGAGCCGTTTAAAATAATTATTTGTGACCGGAAAAATAAACAGGTATTAAAGTTGAGTAATGCTCGGGTATTAGTACTGCATAAGAGCTTAAGAAGTTTTAAGGGCAAAAATGTAATTTTTAAAATTTTGGGGGTATTTTTGTAATTTTGAAAAACTTTAGGGGGCATAAGTGTAAATTATGATTTTAATGATGAAGTGATATTTTGTTAAATTAACAAGGATTAAAAAATTTTGGAACTTAAATGTGATTATATGAAATTTGGGAGGCTATTTTGCAAATATGAAAATTTGAGGGGCTATTTTGTAATTTTTAAAAATTAGGCCTTATGTGTCAATTTTCGAAACTACTGGTATAGAGCACGTGTGTTGCACGAGGATATAGTCGAGAGTAAGGTTTGAGGTGATATTATTATCTTTTTGGGATCAAAATAATGTAATTCAATTATTTTTTTATTTCTTTTGTGACTTATTTTAGAAGAAATGTATACTTAATTTCGCAATAGTAGTCAGTTCAATGTTTAAAAATATTTTTTAAGGCTTCTGGATTGAAGAAATATTTAATGGTATTGTTGAAAATAAAAGAAAATGAAGAAATTAAAAGAATGAATTTACGTCTTTATTTTTGTAATCTGTTAAATTGGTTTATGGTTAAGATTTATAATTTTTAACACCAGGTGCTTTGCATTTCATCAATAAGAAATGCAAAACATCCGGTCTTCAATTACATTAACCGAACATATTTTAGTTCAAATTGGCACCATATTTAAGCCTTATTTTTTGATGCATATTTAACCCTTTTTCGTTTTCTTTTATGTTTTTGCTTTTCCAACAAATTTTCGCATATTTTAGTTTCTTTATTTTATTTTTGTTTTTCAGTTTTTCAATTGGTTAATTGTTTGCTAACCTAAAAATGTAAGGAAAAAATCGCATTTATTATTAACCAGTTCAATATGTAATGGTTATTTTATTTTAACCAAATTAAAAAAGAGAATAACAAAGGAATTTCTTTATTTTGTTTTTCTTTCCCATCACACTTATGATTTTTTAATGTATAGAGTAGATTCATTACCCAATGTTCTTTTAATTTTATCAGAAATTAAAAGGGAGTAATAAAATAAGGGTAAGAGTGTAATTGACATAATCGTCTAAAAATGATTTACAATATTTATACTTTTATAGATAGTGTGTACACGTGCTCACACGCATATAAATATTTTTTTTTGCAATCACACATTTTATTTACCAATGTGTAAATGTAGGTTTAGATTAAATTTATGATCTAATGTTTATTAAAGGCATTACAAAAAAATTAATTAGGGAAGGAGAAGATTGTCATTGGAATAACTAACGGATGACAAAACCGAAAATGATTACAAAATTAGTAATTAATAAAAGTATCTATGAAAGGGGTTGGGTTGCTATTACAGTAATTAACGAAGGATAAAATTGAAATAAAATGATTTACAAGATTCATACTTTTATATGTAGTATAGATTTGCTTGAAATGATGCCACCTCCTCTTTATTTTATTGATGATTCATGACATAAAATTATAAAGTATTGTTGGATAAGATTGGTGAAAGAAATTATAAAAGAAATTATGGAGTGAAGGTGCGTGAACAGTAAACGTGAAGAATACATAAACAGGGAAGGAAAAAGAGAAGAAAAAAGAAGAAAAAGAGAGGAAGAATAGGAGGAAGAAAGAGAAAGAAAAATCCTAAACCCTAACAGGGTAATTCTTCCATCTCGAACTAGTAATTGTGAAAATTTTGGGCTATTCTTATTGAAGATATGCAGTCATAAAATATGTGTATGTTCTTGAGTGTTAGTGAGTGTAGATGTTTCGGGTGTGTGGGTGTTAATGTGTAATGGTGTAAATACGTATAGTATACGTGTATTAGATGTGTGTTAGAAGTTAATTAGGATGGATTTAGGTGGTTCTAAGTGTGGTAGTGTGTGTTCGAGAGTGGTGTGTGTGACACTGGGTGCAGCAGTGAGAAGGAAGAAGATGGTGTGTGTAAAAAAGATAAGATAGTGTGGGTTTTAATCCATGAATGTTTTTGTCGCTAAAGGAGGTTAATTTATGCAATTTTTAAAGAATTTTTATAAATAGCTATGGTCCAAATTAGACAAAGTCTAAAATAGTAACCCCTAATATTTTTACGAGATATACACTCTGAAATATTTTGAGAATTTTTAGTATCCGCGAAAGATGTTAAATTAGGATATCACTTAGGAAAATTTTTTGATTTATTTAAAAAAGTAAACAAAGTTATTTTAATCTAAAAAATTTATGCAAATCTTATTTTATTGATATGTTCCATATTCTAAAAGTTTGGACTATTATGAGGCCGATAGGTATTTTTCCTAAAACTGGCCTTTTAGTGGTCGGTCTGAAAATCGGTTAGAGATTTTTGGACGAAATTTTTTAAAAATATTTTTTAGTTCAAAAATAACTTCAGGATGCTTAAAATAGTGTTGTAAGGTATTTTTGGGATTTTTCAAAGCTAAGAACCCCGAAGGTATTTCAATACTTTGCCACCCCGAAGGGTTATTTTGGTAATTTTACCTATACAATGTATTTTGATATAAATTCACATACAGTAAGATTGTTTGAGTGATTTTACTAATGGGAGGGCTATTTTTGTGATTTAAGTGTGAGAGGGGGTATTTTGGTGATTTACTATCCGAGGGGGTATTTTGGTAATTTGACCTAAGAAAGGTATTTTGAATAAATTCACATAATGTTAGGTTACGTTAGTGACTTTACTTACGGGAGGATTGTTTTGGTAATTTAAGTACGAAATGGGTAGCTTCGTAATTTGACGCAATCCTGGGGATATTTTGGTGATTTCACTCACTTGGAGAAAATTTAACAGTCAGGCAAGATTGAGCGTCGGGATTTAACACCCATATGGTTTATTGTTTAGATTTTCATAGCCAAGAGTGAGGACTGACTTTTGAGTAAGTAGCAGAACCAGTTGTCGAGCCAGGTAAGTACCTATGTCATGTTCTTCAGTACAACCTATTTTCTAATATATGTGTATGTATATACGCGACTATACCAAATGAAAGTTTAAAGGTATTTTTTTATAATTTTGCTTTGTGAAATTAGTTGATGAAAAATGGAATTAAAATGGGCACGGAATGTATTGTGTTGTTTGAGAACGCTGTGTGAAGCGTGGTACGATATTGAAAAGTTAATATTGGTTGTTATTCCCCATATCCTTAGAGGAAAATGGATTCTGGGTACCGGTCAATGGGATCATACGTTGGCACACAGTACTATTGCATTGTGGTTCATCCCTGCATCTACAATATTATTTATCCCTGGTAGATGAGGGATTTTGGGTCCTAGTTAGTGGGACTAGACGCTGACCGCAGCATATCGTGAAAAAATGAGTTGGGGTTTCATCCGATGTTGAATACCATTGTGGAATTGTTATACAATCGTTTTGAAAAAATTTCCTGCAAGCATGATTTGCTTATTAAAGTATATATATGTATTGTAACTCAAGTGGAATGATTACCACTTTTGAAACGAAGAATCCATGGCATGTTTATTAAACCCCAAAACCTATTTTAGGAACATGGTTTGTGTACTTGCTGGGCTCTCGTCCATTGTTTAATTTTTCAAGTGATGGTCTAAGAGAGGCCAAATCCTATGAGCCATTGAAAGAGGAACGCCGGAAGAGAATTATTAAATTAATGAAATATCTTTTGACTTAGAATTTTAGTCTTGCGGTAGTTTGTCATGAAAAGATTTATCTAAGGAGCTTAGGCATCTTCAAATTATTCGTGTTTGTCAACGACATGTAATTAAAGGGTTATTGCATCATTGAGAAATTTCTAGGTGAGGCTCTTAGTAGCGAAATTATTTTGTAGAATTTAGTAGCTGGATTTAATTATGAGTACATGTTGTGGTAATGCCTGGCACAGTCCTTGGTGGGAGCCTAATGAACCTGCGGCCGGTCACGGACCTGATTCACGGGCTCACCCGTGGGTTCGGGTCGTTACAGAAATGTTGATTAAATTAGACGATTAGATGTTTCTTTTTTTCTTTCCCTTTCTCTTTTAACTTTATGGGACAAATAACTACAAAAAGGTTTGGACATAAAAGAGTGCTCTCTACTCGTAAAATATTGTAGCCCCCCAGGCAATAAGGCATTGAAAAGAACTTTATTTCTTACATGGATAAGGTATAGACTGCATTGTTGGAAGAGAGCCCAGGCAAAAAATGTGAACAAAACTCTATTGAGTGCCTTGGGGGATTGATGAAATAGTACTGAATACTGATCTCATAATAGCAAATGAAGGAATAAAAGGCAGCCGATAGTAAGCTTGTATTATGGATAGTTTGGCTTGTATATAACTGTTGAGAATGTAAAGTTTTGAACATTGTGGAAAAAAAGGATATTTTGACCAGGAAAAAAAAAGAATATAAAGTGATATTAAAAAAACAATCATTCCTTGTTCCTGAAAGATAGTCCTCTATTCTTATATGTTGCACATATGTATGCCAACTACACCCATTTTTATATGTTGCACTAGTTAATACAACTGGTGACTACAAAAAAAAATTATATGGATAAATATACTGAAACCTTCATAATTTATAATCCACTAAATTATACAAAAGAAAAAAGATGATACCTACAAAAGCGAGCTAAATCATGCGCCTAAGTATCGGTCAGTCGTCAACATGATGTACACAACTGGAATGAAACGCAATAATAAAAAGTATTGGAGTATCTAAAATGTGTTCTAGTTTTGTTGTTTAAGCATCGTTCAAATGGCTCATATGATATGATATGAAATAGTATATTAGTTTTTACCTTTGATTCTCAAAATTAACAATTTTATGCGGTTTATGCAATCACTATATCAAGCTTAATAGCGTGAGCTAATAAATAAGTGAGACATTAAGGTGGTATCCATACTATATATCAAGCCTTAGAAGAATTATAAATTGAACACAGTATTTTTCCTTTTAACTCATTCATTTCTAAAATAGAAACGCTCCCACCTAATGGTTATTACAGTCATTCACTTAAGCAAGGTATCCATAAATAGTCAGCTACTTCTACAATGGAGAAACCATAATCTTTCTCAGCCACGTACTCGACTCCATCCATCTTCCTAGCCGCCTTATACTCCATCATTGAACGCTCTTTATAAGAAATTCCCCACTTACACAAATGACTAACGGGTCCGTTTGAAACCAATTCTTTTAGGATTTAGATTTCAGATTCGGACTTGGATTTGGAATTCAAATCACAAAATTTCAATTTTGTGATTGGAGAAGAGAGAAAATGGAAAGGTAATAAATTTTTAGACAATTATATCATTGACTTACGATGAAGAATAAATTACGATAAGTAGTTTCAAATGTGCTAGTGCCACCACATGGTGGTAATGGTGGTGGCGGCACATGGTGGTGGTGGCAGTATCACTGCACGGGATAACAACATCGACAGTGGAAGTGGTGGGGTGTTCAAGTGATGGTAATGATGATAGTGGTGGTATTGAGGTGTAACAAGGTGTAACTGGTGATCGTCAACTGACACTAACAGTGATGTTGGTGTAGTGGTGACGGTGGTGGCGGTGGTGGCAATAGTGGTGGCGTTGGTAGTAGTGATGGTGATGGTGGCGGCGGTGATTTGGTGGTGGTGGTAATGACGGCGGCAGTAGCGACGATGGCAGTAGTGGTGGTGATGGCATTATTGGTGACTATGGCGGCGACAGTGGTGGCGGCGGTGGGGGTGATGGTGGCAATAGTGGTGGCGATGGTGGTGACAGTAGTGGTAGCGACGGTGGTAGTTGTGGCAGTATTGGGTGTGGTGGCAGTGGCGGTGACGATAGTGGTGGGGAATGTAGTGGCGATGGTGGTGGCAGCGACAATGGTAGCTGTGGCACTACTGTCAGTGTTGGAGGTGACGGTAGTGGTGGCGGTGGTGGGGGTTGTAGTAGTGGCTGAGGTGGTGCGATGCGCGGTAGTGTTAGCGGTGGTTGTGGTGACATCGATAATGGTAATAGTGGCGGCATGGTGGTGGCAGTGGTGGTGACAACGACGGTGGTGATGGCGACAGTACTGGTGGTGGTTGTGGCAGTAGTGATAGCGGTAGTGTTAGCGGTGGTTATGGTGGTAGCGACAGTGGTAATGGTAGCAGCCTGGTGGTGGCAACGACGATGTTGGTGGCGACAGTAGTGGTGGTGGTGGTGGTAGTGGTGGTTGTAGTAGCGGTGCCGGTGGTGGTGGTGGTGGTGGCAGTAGTGGTGCCGATGGTAGTAGAAGTGGTGTGGTGGTAACGGCAATGAAGATAATGGTGGTTGGTTCATTGTTGGAGAGATCCAGAAGAAAAAATGGTAAGATATGTAAATAATTATTTTTAATTCAAGTAAATTAAAATCTCATGAAATCCGACAATTTTTTATTGGATTACACACTATAGAAACAAATCCAGTCAAATCCCATGAAATCCAATTTCAATTCCTTTATTTAATGTTCCAAACAACAAAATTTGAGAATTTAAAATAAAATTCAATCAATTCTATGGTTCCAAACGCACTCTAAGTAACTGCCTATTTTCATTAGTTATAAAAATGGAAAATCACACAGGTTTAGCAAAGAATGACATTAAGATGTTATGTTTATCACTAAATTATCTTTAAACAAAAAGGCGTGCGTCTTGAAAAAATAGTGGATGGGAATTATTTAGCAAACTTTTTAACTTTAATATTATTAAAGAGAGCACAGAGCACACTAATAACAATCCACCATGATAATATCATCTTAAGCGTGAGACCTATTGACGTAGCCAATCACATAGGTTCATTGAGAGATTTCATTTAATCACACATGTAGAGATATTAAAGAGATATAAATTAGATGAGAAAGGCTTCTCAGAGCGGCGAATGAGAGAAGCGTGTAGAGTGGAGTGGAGTATTTGGCGCCCAAGAAGCGCAGAGTCATTAGGTGGCACACCAACGGACCGTGGGAGGGTATACATGGGTTCTGCACTTTCTATCAGGTACTACAGGCTTCTCTTCAATCTATCTATGGGGTGATTTCTTGTAATATCTCGAACTTCGGGAGCTGTTTAAAATAATCATTCGTGACGTGAAAAAATAAACAGGCGTTAAATTTGAGTAATTCTCTGGTAGTAGAAGAGTGTTGAAGCTTAAAAGAATTTTTGGACAAAAAAGAAAAATTTTTAAACTTTTGGGCCATTTTCATAAATATGAAAATTTTGGAGGACTATTGTGCAATTTTGAAAAAACTTGAATTTAGAGGCTTTGTTTTTAGGTTGATACCTCATACTAGCTTAGGTGACTAAGCTAACCTAATTATAGAGTGTAATGATAGTTCTTGGGGATAAGGGAGCCTCGGATCGAGAAAAAGAAAAAGAAAAGAGAGAAGCAGACCACGAGATCAAAAACAAAGAAGAAAAAAAAACATAGAGAAGAGAAGAAACAAAGTAGGGGAAGGAAAACAAAAACAGAGAGGAAAAGGAGGAGTTCGGACAGTAAATCAAAGAGGATGAGAGAGACTTTGAGAAAATTCTCCAAGGGTAAGCACACAAACTCTTAGTGTGTCTTTACTGCGCGCTGCGTGTATTCTTATGTAAACAAATGCCTGTGTTCAGGTATGGGGGATGAGAGAAATGGAATTTGAATATTGTGAGTGTGTTAAATACTTTAGTAAGCATTAAAGAATGATGGGGGGAGAGGGAAACACAGCAGCCACCTTACTGTTGTGTCATGCGTAGTGTGTGTGTGTGTGTGTGTGTGTATGCTGTGAGACAATGTGTGCTGGGGTGGTTAAGTGAATAATCTTGTGGGTTGATGTGTGTTTATGAAAATATGGGGTGAATTTTGTGTCTTCAGTGGACGACGAAGGAGTGTGTGAGAGAATTGTGTGTTGATGGGTTTGGCAGTGTGAAGAAAAATGAGTATACGAGGTTCAGTGAATTAGTGGTTATGGTTGTGTGCCATTTCGTGTGTGTTCTTGGGGATCATGTGTCTGTTTTGGGGTTGGGGATTGAATTTAGGCTTCTCTTTGAAGGGATAAGAGTTTACAGTTGTATGTAGCTTAAGTGGGTGTGGTGCACAGTGGGTTAAAGTGTGTTTCAGTGTGTGTCCGTGAGTGTGTGAGAGTGTGTGTTGCAGGTGTGATGGGGGTGTGTGTATATAATGTGTAAATGTGTTAAATTAAGTGTAGGTTATAAGGAGTTGGAATGGTGTAATGAAGTTTTTATGATTTAAAGTGGGTTGCAAGTAAGGTAGTGTGTGGTTGTGAAGTGGGTGTGGGATGAACATCTCGGCAGAACAAGGAAGAAGAGAAGTGTGTGTACAAAAGGTGTTTTAGTGTGTGACAATTTGAATAGTAAGTGTTTAGGCAGTTTTTTTTAATGGATGTTTATAAATAGTTAGGTCCAAAATTAGAAAAAGTCCAAAACAGTGACCCCTGTTATTTTTACGAGACGTATGCTCTGAAATTTTTTGAAAATTTTTAGTGTCCGCGAAGGGTGCTAGATTAGAATATCGGGTAACTAAAATTATTAACTTATTTAGCATAGCAAACCAAGTTATTGTGATCTGAAAATGTTATGGAAACCTTATCCTACTGATATGTTTCATTTTCTAAAATTTTAGGCCATTCTGAGGCCGATAGGTATTTTTTGCGAAACTAACCTTTTAGCGCTTGATTAAACACTGCTTCGGGATTTTCAGGTAAAAATTCTCTAAAATACTTTTTAGGCCATAAATGATATTAGGATGCTGAAAATAACATTTTAAGATATTTTTGAGATTTTTCCTGTGTCGAAAACCCCCGGGGCATTTTGATAATTTGCCATCTCGATGAGGTATTTTGATAATTTTATCCATAAAGGGTATTTTTTAGTAAAGTTACATACGGTAAGAATATTTTAGTGATTTGGCTTATAAAAATATCATTTTCATGATTCAAGTGTGATGGGGTATTTTGGTAATTTAACCCAAGAAATGTATTTTTACACAAATTTAAGCTTCTTTTAGTGATTCTACTTACGGGAAGGCCGTTGGGGTGATTTAAGTCCGAGAAGGGCTTCTTTTAGTGATTCTACTTACGCGGTGAGGGAGGTTCATTTTGGGAGCATGTGTGAGTCCGTAATAAGTTATAATATTATGCTGTAGATTATGTTCTGATGATTTGATCATTCCGTCTAGGATAAAGCTAAAGACTTCCGGTTAGGATAAGCTAACTGCAGATCCAGGTAAGGGATTCTATCTGAACCCTGGGTAAGGAGTTTCGTCTGAACCATTATTTTGATAACTCGCACTCATAAGTACTCCTTTGATACAGTTATGACTAATGTCGAACTCCGAATTGTGTACTGACATCAATATATTATTGTTCAGAAAACCCCACTATTGAACCTAAATCGACTGTTTGGAAATCTTGTGATGCTCGCATGTATTGCATACTGAGCAAATCTGATAATTGTTTGTATCCCGTTCTTTCAAATTGTTATGCCTAAATCCGATAACTATTCGCAATTGTTTTGCTTTTTATTGTGATTTTCTTCTGGAAATTCTGAATGATGACTTATTTTAGTATGTTATGGTTATTAAAATCCGATCTGATTCTAGTGAATTGAGCTTATGTTAAAGCTCATTCATATTGTTGATTTTCTGTGTTGACCTGGTAATTTATTCTGTTCTAAGGCGGGTGTTATAAAGCTGGTCTGACTTCTGCATGGAATGCAGGCTAGTACCAAAATAGACTAGTAATTATTGTGGTCATCATGCATATGTACACTTCTGTGCTTTGTCGGGATGGCATCGCGATAGCCCAGAATCAACGTTGATTTTTTATTTTATCTGCTCCGGCATTGACTAGAAAGTATTCTCTGAAATAATTTGTGCTCGTGTTGAAATCTTTTTGAGAAATCTTTAGTGTATTTTTGAAATAACTGTCTCAGATGATCTGTGTACGTTTTGAAATCCTTTGGAAAAACCATCATTGTTTCTTGGAATTGATGACTTGAAAAGAATCTTTTATTGATCATTTTGGAACCCGTCATGATTGTATTTGTCTGTTTTTATATTCATTAATGATGAATTTTGATCCTATTTAAAAATCATTGAGTTTTTGACTGTTTGAAGTATTCAGGAAATCTTCGTCAGTTGGATTCTTGGAATCGTTTTGTAATACTTTTGTTGATCCTTGTACGAACTTACTGAGCTCTCAAAAGCTCACCCTTTGTTTGGCTCTCTTCTACAGGTGATAATAAGTTGTAGCAGGTTCATGAATGAGTTAGAGTCTGTGTGAGATTCTGGTGGGCCCACCACTATTGTGTAGTGAGACCCCTGTGTGGGTCAGTATTGTCAATTCGTTCTATAAGCACTCGACTTGTAAACAACCTAGGTTTTAATAGTTCAAGTCTAAACAGTTTTGTAATATTGTATGTGAAGAATTGAAGTTGATCTCGGATTAAATGTTTTGAAATACGTGTTAGTGAACAAGATTTGACAGGTTTGATGTGATCCGGTAGGTTAACGACTTGGGAGTTCGGGGCGATGGAATTCCGGATTTCCGGGGCTGTTACATTTTTTACTCATTTGATACTCATTTCATGTTAAGTAACTACTTACTCGAAATACCTACTTAAAATACTGATGCTTGATATCTTATTGGCTTTTCTGATAAATGACAAAAATAAAAGTTTAAATAGTAAATATATAGACATGTTTGATTTTCATCAAGTAAAACATATATTTTACTAAATGTTATAATAAATAGTTATACGTAGTGCTTACTTTTTTCAATAAAATCATATTATTAAACTATATAAGAGGTTATGTTTAGCTCTAAAATTCATAAATCATTCCAAAAAATATAGTTAAAATTCATTAAAAAATCATGCTTGATATTATGATTTCATGATATCATGCATGATATAAAAATATCATATTTAACTATATTTCTGCACTCATTTTACAGAATGTAATAATAAGAACTTATAAGTGATACTTAATTTTTTTTAACAAAATTTATATCATTAACTTTATTCTTATAGATGGATAGCGTATGCCACGATGGCTCGTTGCAATAATGAGAAAAATAGTTTAAGTTAACGTTATTGATAGTCACGCTCTTAAAAATATTATCTTAAGAAAATTATTACGTAATAATAACTTTAATTTTTTTCTCCAATTGCTAAAAAAATTAAGAGCAATATAATTTGTTACTTTTTCGCTAGCTTTACGCACTTGTGTATTATGTTGTGAAGATGTAATTTTAGCTCTAAGTTTTGATTAGTAGTATTTTTCAGTTTTTCCCTCATTTCCTTTTTTTTTTTTTTGGAATTAAGTGCATGGAAGACTTTGTTTATTGTTGAAACAAATAAAACAATCCTAGAGGGGGGTGAATAGGGTTTTTGAAAGATAAAAGAAAGCACAATAATGAATCTTAATCAAACCAAACAATATCTCGTGAAAAATGCTATCTACTTAATTTCAAGCAATTATAGAGTAATAAGTAAAGAAATTGAGTTAGAGATATTTGAAAAAGAAAATTTAAATTGTTCAGCTTGAACTACCCTCAAGCCTACATCCAGCTCTTCAAGGAAGTCCTTTGCAAGAGCACTAAAATTCACTAATAAAAATCTTTTTTCTGGTCAAGATCAGAAATGATATCCTGACACTAAGTACAAGCCTTGAATCCGCAAAGTTCAACCACGAATTGACAACCCAAGCCTTTATCACAATTATTTTGCAAAGATCAATTGTGTACAGAGAAACCCTCTTAAAAGAAAATGAGTAAAAATGAAGCTCTAGTACAATAGAGAGATGACATAATTGATGACTTGAAGAATGCTCACTCTCAGTTAAAGAATTACTCACAAAGATGTTATCTTTAATGATGTAAAATCATGAAGATGAAGAGAGAAAATTTTAATATATGAGCCTTGATATTTCTCTAATGAATGGAGAGTCGATTGGTTTCCATAGTGTATGATGAAGCCTCAAATGATTTATGTAGGGAAGATATGAAATATAGCCGTTATAGACATTACATAAGCAAAACTGTTATTGAACTCAATTGTATTCTCAATACAGTCGATTGGGTTCCCTCTAAACTAGCCATTGGGGTCTTGTCCTCGAAAGTAACTATTAGAACTGAATTTCCACCAATGCAGTCGACTGGATAAGAATGCAGTCGAGTGTATTATCCTATTGCCTATCGACTCCCTCACAGAACCCTCTTTATTATTTTGGGCATAACTTTCTCTTAAAAAATCAGATTGAGGTGTCGTCTTTTGCATTGGAAAACTAATAAAAAGTTTATCAAAATCAGTAAAGTTTAGCACTAAAAACATATTTTGAGAAAATCTGAGTAAGCTCAAATTTTCACTCATTTTCAAGAACCACGCTTGTGTGAATGATTATGTACACACATACAATGCACAAGGTGTCCTAGGTCATTTTAAGTCACAGTCATCAATCCAAGCATCAAATCAAACTAGGACTAGTAACATAGTACTAAAGACCAACCATAATTCATAGTAACCTAGCCTACGCATTCTTTGTTACTCTTTGACATTGGACTTAATGAAGCTTCCAGGCATGTCCACTATACTTTAAGCTTCTTCTGCTTTAACCAACATATCTAACTTCTCAAATGTGTCGTCATGAGTATGTATGCATATACCTACTAAGAATCCACTCAAAGCACACATTAGAATATGAACAATGTGTTATTATCATCAAAACTAGATATAAGCCTAGGTTATCTAACCATAAGGCTGACAATTGTATTACTCAACCTTTTAAGTTGAACTATGAATTTAACATTGGAGTTCTTACCTGCGCGGCCCTTTCAAAGTGATGAGAAAAGTAGCACATGATCTGGTCACGAACAAACTGTGCTAAGTGCTTGATGGGGTCGCTTGTGCCATCATAAGATTCATGGGGTGGCATCTTAAAGCCAGCTAAAGTTAGAAAAAGATCAATATCTACTGTAACGCCCCAAATTTTCAAAGCATTAATATCAAATAAATAAAGTCAGAAAACATCAAAATATCAAAAAGTCTCCCAAATGGTCATTCAAAGCATCTACTAATCAATCCCAAAGATACATCAATATATAACACAGCGGCCTAAAGCATTTAAATAATCCAAATAAATTCACGGAGTTCCAAAATAAGTTCTAAACAAATCCAATTTGTCTTAATTATTGCATTTAAAATTCTAACACTGACCCTGAGATAAAAATCGCTAGCTCTCAGTAGGACTGATCACCTGAAAAGAAAATAATAAAGGAATGAGTCAAATGCCTAGTAAGTTCGCTCAACGGACCAACCAAAAAGGATACAAAATGTCTGAGAAATATTGCGGACATATAGAATTTTTAACCTAACTGATACACATAAGAATTTTAAAATGCCAAAATATATCTTTGTACAGAGACAAACACTAGAGAGGCATTCAGAACAAGGTCACACATGCCATCAATGACACGTGAAACCAGGTTCAGAAAATAAGATCGCAATCTCTACCTCATCCTGCTGAGCTAGCCTACGTTCCAATCCACGTGGTAAGTCAGAATTAGAAGCGTCACATACACTCACTCTGACATGGCTTACAAAAAGTGTTACCTATAAGTTACGCAAAGTCTGGTGGTAGAACTTTACAGATACTTACAGAACAGTTTCAAGTAGAGTATTTCAATATTTTTATAAACCAGTAACAAGTATAGTGAGAAGAACTCAAAATGAGCAAAACATATTTAATGGGGGTCGAATAATCCAAATTAGAGTTTGTACGAGCAAATCATAGTTATATAAAGAGATAATACCACGTAGGCACAAAAATGGGATTACACGTCATGAGACTGAATACCCATATAGACAACTTCTTCAAGTGAGTGATAGAATCTCTAAGTGTGTGTTTGGATGTGGGATTTTGAAATACTGGGTATTTCTAAATTCCTTCATTTCGAAATCTCCTGATTTACAAATCCCATAATTTTAAAATATCATGTTTGGAAATTTTTTTACTACTTTATGAATTCTAAGGGAGTATTTACAAATTCTTTATTTGGATGAGTACCAATGGATTCAAGACTTCCCTGAAATTACATATATGAACTAACTTATTCCATGTATCCGAAACTACACAAACCAATAGTTAGATAATCTAAACTTTTATTATGAATCAAGAACATAAATCGTAACAAAAGTCAAGGTACGCTAAGAAAGAAATAAATTGTTATAATCCAAATCAAAACAAAGACAAACAAATGAAATTTTTGCATCTAACTAAAATTCTATGCCGGTGGAATAAACATAAGCACCCAATTCTTTTTTCTTTTCAATGGATAGTGTCTTCAATACGCGAAACTGCTTTTCATTCTTCATAAACCAGGCAATAGCTTTAAATTGTTGGTTTTCCTCAAAATCTAGTATTGCCATCACCTCCTTACAAACCTCACTAGCTTCTAATTTTTGCGTTGTTGCACACATGAAATCGTCAAGAGATGATGCCATTTTAGCAACGGAAGAAGCAAGAACATCCTTACTCCCTGCTTTTCTTTTGGGAGGCACATTGGTTGGCATTGAGGGTACTTTTATCTTTTGAGTTTCTTTTGTAACTGGAAAAAGATTGTCAGGTACTGAAGGAAAATCATCTAAGCCTTGAGTTCCAGAATACCAATCAGTATCATAAAGGTCTTCAATAAGACTCATCAGCTCATCTACATCGGCAGCAGTTTCAGCACCTTCTCCAGTTGCACTATCTTGCACACATAATTCTACCAAGTCATCCCATTCGGTATCACCTTATACCTATATGGTCTTGCTTCGTCATGTGACTGTGAAATACAAAATAGAGTCGCGGAGTTGGCACGCGAGTGACGAGAGTCGCAGAGTTGCAGTGCGGGCGAGAGAGTCACGGAGTTGGAGCTCGAGCGACAGGAGTCGAGGAGCTGTCGTGCGGACGCGGGCGAAAAAGGTCGCAGGCAAAAAAGGTCGCAGAGATGGCGCACGGGCTACTAGAGTCGCGGAGATGGTGCGCGGGGGACAAGAGTTGCGGAGATGGCACTCGGGAGACGAGAGTCATGGAGTTAGAGCGCTGGCGACGAGAGTCGCGTAATTGGACCGCGGGCGACGGGAGTCAAGGAGCTGTCTCACAGACACGGGCGACGAAGGTTGCAGAGATGGCGCGCAGGTGACTAGAGTCGCGGAGATGATGCGTGGGCGACGAGAGTCGCGGAGATGGTGCGCGAGCGACGTGAGTCGCGACTATGGCTCTGGACTATGAGAGACAGTCGTCGGTCGTCAAGGTGGGTGGCCGACCCCCTTGGATGGCCGACCCTTTTGGGTGGCCAACCCCCTTGGGTGGCCGACCCCCCTGAAGGGGGAAGGCACACCAAGGTTGCTTCATAAAGGGAAAATGCATGATGACTTGATTATGTGATGCTTTGACCGGCATGTGAGCGTTAAAAAATTGACCGTTGAATGTGCCGATATGTCATGAGAATTGGGACCCCCAGTGGGCCTATAGGTGTAGCCAAGATAGGGTAGGAACATTGAATGTGCCGACATGTCATGAGAATTGGGACCCCCAATGGGCCTATATGTGTAGCCAAGATAGGGTAGGAACAATTATATTGTTAGCCCTAAGCCTATAATAATAATAAACATAATTAATAATAAATTCCAATAATCATTTAATAAACAAAAGAGTACAAAATTAGGTGTCTATAGAGCCTCTCGGTGAGGGAGCTCGGTTACGGGCTAACATCACTATAAAGGATGACATATTTTGTTATAGAAACACAAAAAAGACCACAAGACTCGAAACTGACTCAAAACACAAACATATATGAGATTGACCTTTATAAGGATTCCTATGTATCCCTGAAAAGGAATTAGACCAATGTAGTTCAGAAGGGGATATTATTCGAGGCCATAGCCAACAGTAACAACGGTCGGTCGTCGAGTGACATATAAAGGATAACTGAGATTAAGCTTACTTTGAAGTTGGAGCCAACAGTAACAATGATTGGTCGTCACATAAGGGATGCATCCTTAGAAGTAAGAGCTAGTGGTAACAATGATTGGTTATCGAAGGATACTGAGAAAAAAACTTATACTTAAGAGTTAGAGCCAACAATAACAACGATTGGTCGTTTAGACATAAGGCACATCCTTATAATCTAGAGGTGATGGTAATCATAATTAATCGTCTAAGAAAACTGAAAACTAAAGCTGAAACTGGAACTGGAGCTGGAAAAAACTCACTGCCTTAAGAGCCAGAGTCAATAGCAACAACGATTAGTCGCTAGGCAAATGAGGTGAAAATTGTATCAAGAAGCCGAAGCCAATAGTAATGACGATTGGTCATCTAGACACGTTGAAAGCTAATGACTAAGAGCAGAGCCAACGGTACAACAACTGCTCGCTTAGCCATAAGGTGCATGCTTATAAGCTAGAGTCAATGGTAACTATAATTGGTCATCTAAGGACACCGAAGACTGGAACTAAAGCTAGAAAAACTCACTGCCTAAGAGCCGTAGCCAATAGTAACCACAAGTCACTTAGGAGAATGAGGAGAAACGTGTATCTAGAAGCTGAAGCCAATAGCAACGACAATTAGTCGTCTAGGCACACTAAATGCTTATGACTAAGTGCCGGAGCCAACACTGACAACAATTGGTTGCTAGCCATAAGTCGCATCCTTAGAAGCAGGAGCCAATTGTAACGAAAATTGGTAGTCTAAGGACACCAAAAATTGGATTGAGGTTTGTACACGGTATCTTCGTGCCAACCTGAATTGAGGGTTAAATATACTCGGACATAGACTTGCAACTGAAAAATGGAGAATGTATGTGACTTTCCCGTACATGATCGAATCGAGGGTTAAATACTCTCAAATATAGACCTGGACCAGAATATGGAAAAGGTACATGACTTTCCCGCACATGACTGAATTAATGGTTAAATACCCTCAGACATAAACCTAGATTGGTAGATGGCTGCCCCCGCTGAAGGTTTTTGACTTATCGATTCAATGATTCCAAATTTGTTATCTCTAACATTAATCTGACAACATTATTAAGATAAACATTTCAGGATTTATCTTAATCAAACAAAGACAAGATCATGCCTTGGACAAAGCTTGAACTCAGACTTGGATTTGGGATACAAAGACTCGGACTACATTGAAGATGCAAGAACTTGTAGACTATTTTATCCTTTTTTAGCATTTGTAAGTCTTTCTTACAAGATCTCATGGAAATTCAGGTAAAGAACCAAAACTGAATATTTCAGTCGAAGGCAAACAATTTGCAGTCAACTCAATTGTGCAGTTCCTTCATTCTAGTCTTAAAAATAATTTTTTAGTCGAAGCCAAAGTTTTTAGTTGAAGCCAAACTTTTTAGTCGAAGCAAAACTTTTTAGTCGAAGTCAAAGTTTTTAGTCAAAGTTAAAGTTTTCAGTCGAAGCAAAAGTTTTCAGTCGTAGCCAAAGGTTTTAGTCGAAGCCAAAGTTTTTAGTCAAAGCCAAAATTTTCAGTCGAATGAAACGGAGTTTTCAGTCAACTCAATTCTTTAGTGTCTTTTCTCACTAAGTTTTCAGTCGACCGATCTCTTAGAGTAGTTCTTTCAGTCAACTCAAACTTATGTTTTAGTGGAATCAATTTTTAGGCTTTCCCTTCACAACGGTTCATTTTCTTCTCCAGTATAAAAAGGGGTCCTTGAGAGCATTAAAAATACTTCTTACGAATCTTTTTCAATACTCTCTCTAACTCATCTCAAAACACTCTCTCATCTTGTTCTCTCATTCTCATCTATTCTCTGTTGAGTGAGTTCTTCTTTGAGATAGTTTATTGTAAGCTTCTTGGTTTGGTTCTTGAAATAATATAGATCTTCCCACCTAAGAAGGCTTAGTCTAAGATTATTCATTGTAACATCTACTCAAGAAGGAGTTTGTTTGTTATATTCCAATTGTAATTCTTTTTTCATTTATAAACTATTGGAAACCTTGGAAGGGTTTTAGAAATTGTACTGCGGTTTGAGCTAGCACTCGAAGCTAGCTTATTAGAGAAAGGCTCGAGTAGATCTTCCTTGTGTAGAGTGCTTGGGGACTGGACGTCGGCTGGTGGGGCCGAACCAGTATAAATCTCTGTGTTGGATTTATTATTGTTATATTTGTCATTACTTTGTAATCTCGTTTTTGTTTTATACTCAAAGTTGTAAAACACCTATTCACCCCCTCTTGGTGTATTTAGGGACCTACAAGTGGTATCAGAGCCGTGTGCTCTGGTATTCTCTTTTGACTTAATCGTCTAGAGCTAAAGATCGCATTATGGAAGAAGGATCAGCAACCATCAGGCCATCCTTGTTGAAGAATGACAACTATAGCTACTGGAAAAATCGTATGAGAAATTTCATGAGGCAGGATACACATGTGTGTTATGTTGTAGAAAATGGCCTTATAATTCCAATGAAGGATGGACCAGATAGAACCAAGATTCCTAAAGGAATTCTCGAAATGGACGCTCATGAGGTATAACTTTTCTCCATGGATGATAAAGCCAAGAACATTATCAGCTGTGGCCTTGACATGAATGAGTACAATCGTGTCTCAGCATGTGAGACAGCTAGAGAAATGTGGAGGTTGTTGGAGGTTACTCATGAAGGTACAAATCAGGTGAAAGAGACCAAGATTAACATGTTGGTCCAGTAATATGAGGCCTTCAAGATGAAGGAGCACGAGTCCATAAATGAGATGTACTCCATATTTACACTCATTATAAATGGACTGAAGCTTCTGGGTAAAATCTACCCAGAAAATAAGTTGTCCGAAAGGTTCTCAGATTTCTTCCAAGGAAATGGGAAGCAAAACTCACAGCCATTCAAGAGGCAAATGACTTAAATGTGCTGAAGTTGGAATAATTGGTGAGTTCTCTAATGACTCATGAAATTACGTCTAATAACTCATGAAATTACGATGAAGATTCATGACGAAGAAGAAACCACTTCCAAGAAGAAGAACTTAGCTCTTAAAGCTGAGACCTCTCATGAACTTGCAGAAAGCAGTGATGATTCTGATCTTGAAATGGCTCTCATCACTCGAAGGTTCAAGAAGTTTCTTGCAAGCAAGCGAGATGGGAAGATCAGGGGTAATCCTACAAACCAATCACATCAAAGAAATAACAGTGATTGGAATGTAAAGAAAAATTCTGATGCTTGCTTTGAATGCGGCAGAATTGGGCACATAAAAAAAATATCTGCAACTCAAGACCAAAACTGCAAGCAGCAACAGTTGAGACTTCAAAGAAAAGAAGTTCAAGCCCAGGAAAGCCTTGCTGAGTTGGGATGACTCTGATGAAAATGACAAAGAAACTAGCGATGATGACGACGTAGCTCAACTTTGCTTCATGGCCAAGGATGATCACTCCGATAAGGCAATCTCTGAAAATCTTGATTATAATGAACTTAAGTCAGCTTTTCTCGAACTCAGTAAAAATCATGAAAAGTTAAAAATGCTAATCTAAAAAATAAGGCTCTTTCTTTGATAAATACTGTTGAAGAGTTAGAATGTGAAAAAGAAGAGTTGGAAGAAAATGTTGAACTTTATATTTCAGATAATTTTTCTTTAAAAAATAATCTGAATGCTTCTAAGAAGGAAAATTCTTATTTCTCTTCCGAGATCCAATCTCTCAGAGGGGTAAAAGTTCCAGGTGAAAACAAATCTTTAAAATCTCAACTGGAAGAAATTTTTACACAAAAAATGAATTTAGAAAAGGAGATTGAAGATATGAATTTTACTCTTTCAAAATTTACCCAAGGAAGTGAGAACTTGGATATTCTTTTGGGAAGACAAAGATGTGTTTTTGAGAAAAGTGGAATCGGTTACAATCCTTCAAAGAAGCAAAATGATTACAAAAATTCCTTTAACAAGAATTAAGCTTCCTGCTCACCATTCACACTCTATAAAGTATGTAACAAGAAAGGACACTTAGTTAAAACTTGTCCTCTTAATGCTGTCAAAATCAGTCATACTCTTTGTTCCCAACCTATTCTGGTCGCACCCAAAGGCCCACTGGGGGTCCCATTTCGCATAACACGTCCGCACAAGCAACAGGCAACATTCAACGCCTCCAACTTGTCAATACATGTACGCTCAAGTCACGTGCACTTCTCACACTTTCTACGGGACCTCGTCACCAAGAACTCATCCTTGCGCGACTGCTCATCATGCTCCGACCGTCGTACTTCATCCTTCGCCCGTCAACACACCTTGGCGTCTACCAAAGGAAGTCGGCCTTGGCCTCCCCTTTGGGGTCGGCCTCGGCCTTCCTCTGGGGTTGGCCTTGGCCTCCCCCAATGGTTGGCCTTGGCCTTCCACCAAAGGGTTGGCCTTTGGCTTCCATACTTAGCATCTTCACTACTCTTCAAAGGGCCGGAAGTCACTCCGTGACCCCCATCGCCCAGAACTCACTCTGCGACCCCCGTCGCCCGGAACTCACTCCGCGACCCCCGTCGCCCGGACACCACTCCGGGATCCCCGTCGCCCGGAACTCACTCCGCGACCCCCGTCGCCCGGATGTCACTCCGCAACCCCCGTCACCCAGAATTCACTCCGCGACCCTTGTCGCCTGAACGTCACTCTGCGACCCCTGTCACCAGGAAGTCACTCCGCGACCCCCGTCGCCGGACGTCACACTATGCCCCAGACACCATACTCACTCCGCCGCGCCCATGCGCTTTGCCACTGACACACTTGTGCCCCTGGCTCTCTGTCACACTACCATGCTCCTTGCATCGGTCCATCCTTTCACCACACCATGCGCACCTTGCCTTGGTCATGGAACATGCTTCGACCCACTCTCCGAAGTGTGCAACATCATGCGGGGATAGGGGACTCCTCTGGGACAATATCTCCACCAGGGAGCTCTTTAACTCCCCTTCCGCAAGGTAGACGGCTCCTCCGGGATGCTACCTCGGCCAGCCGGGTAGACGGCTCCTCTGGGATACTACCTTGACGCACTCCTAGTACTCTGACACAAGGACTCACCGCGGGGATAAGCGACTCCTCCGGGACACTATCTCTGCTAGGGAGCTCTTTAACTTCCCTTCCGTCAGGTAGACGGCTCATCTGTGATGCTACCTCGGCCTAGGAATAGGTGACTTCTCCAGGACACTATCTCCGTCAGGGAGCTCTTCAAGTCCCTTTCCACCGGGTAGACGGCTCCTCCGGGATGCTACCTCGGCCGGCCAGGTATAAGGCTCCTCCGAGATGCTACCTCGACTTACAGATTAGACAACTCCTCCGGGACACTATCTCCGTCAGGGAGCTCTTCAACTCCCCTTTCGTCGGGTAGATGGCTCCTCCGGGATGCTACCTGGCCCGTCAGGTAGATGGCTCCTCTGGAATGCTACCTTGACGCCCTCTAAGTGCTCCGGCACAAGGACTCACCTGTGGGATAGGCAACTCCTCCGGGACACTATCTCCGCCAGGGTGTTTTTGTGACTGGCCTACGTGCTCCGCACTGGGGGCTTGCGTCGGCAACCCTATGGACTATGACCCCTGGGTCACTTTGAGACGAGAGCAGGTCTTCAGAGGGCATCACGCCTAGTCCGCTTGGCAATTGGGCATCGGGTCTTCCCCACCACTGCCAGGCCTGTGGGACGCTGCAAAGGTTTGGATTGAAGGCTAGATCAAGGGGGTTCTCTGGCCACAACGACGCTATGGGAGCCAGTCCTTCCAGACAGATAGAGGGACATTGTGCGGGGTAGGCCGGGTGAATATGCGATTCGACAGTCCGTAGAGCACTAGTAGCTGTAGACCCCTCGGTGACGTGTCACTCCCGGTGAGCCCCACGTATTATGTGATGATATCATCATCTCAACCTCTATAAATAGAGGTCTTGAGAATTCATTTGGGGGGTTGGACATTTTCAGAACACTTTTATTTTCTCACTCTAGAATCCTAGAAAAGAAACATACAAGACCCTAACTCTGGACCTAAGCATCAGACTGTGACTGTCGTTAATATTCATCCTGCGCTATCGCCCTCGCAGCACTGCCACCCTCAAGCTCTATCTGGGAAGCCCTTGGTCTCTGCCCTTGCTGTGTCCCACATCATCACACTTGGAAGCTGACGCGAACTGCAGCGTTTTGTGGCACCTCCATGTAGGAACGAACCCACTTTCCTTGGCATCACTCTTCTATTAAAAAAATAAAAATAAAACAAGTTTGGGTGTCAAAATCTTATTTATCTAATCTTCCAGGACCCAAGAAAGTATGGGTACCTAAAGGAACGAAACCAGAATCTGTTATAGGTGTAACGCCCCGGATTTATTTCCCGAGCGTTAATGCCGAATACACAGAGATCATATAAAATCTTATAATTATCATAAAAACTCCAAAATGGTAAATCAGAGCATATACTAATAATCTCCAAAATACATCAATGTTTAACAAAAATGACCCCAAAGCTTTTATACAAGTCATGTTCTCCAACACGGAGTTTCCAAAAATATACCCAAGTAGCGTCAGAACTAATATATGAGACAAAACAGCTAATACTTGATCGCTCAGCTAGCCCTCCAATACATGGTCCCACCTACTGGTCTCCTGAAAGGAACAACAATAAGGGGATGAGCCAAATGCCCAGTAAGGTCGCTCAAAGGACCAATCAAACTGAAATCAAAATATCAGAGAAATGAAAATTTTCGAAACACAAAGGATATCAACAGAACGGACAATCAACCAGATTTCGAATGTCAAAACATATCTGAAAAAGAAACAGACACTAGAGAGCCATTCAGAAAGTGGTCACATACGTCATCACTGACATATGAGGCCGGTTCAAAAAGTAAGATCGTGATCTCTAGCTCAACTCCCCTGAGCTAGCCCACGTTTCAATCCACGTGGGTAAGTCAGACATAAGTCACATACACTGTGACATGGCTCATAGAGTTATCAAAACAAAGAATTCAATTTAACAAAATCAAATACCGGACATGTCAAACAATATACGGAGTTTCTGAAATAATGATAATCTTTAAAACGAACGATATCAACATCGCAAATTCTAAGATCAGACATATTCGACAAAAATGAATTTCACAAGTCATAGCATTTAGAACAAGTTATTCATAGTAAATCTCAAAGTAAAGAGGAGAAGAAGAATCACTTAACTCAACTCGAAGAAATTCGGATTTCAAAAAGAAACTACAGACTTACAAGAGCGATTGGTCCATCGCTGATGTGAATTTCAAAAATAACCCTTACCTTAGCCAAGCCTTTGAGAAAAGCAAAACCTTAAGCTTCACCTTAAGCTTCACCTTAGATCTTCCAAACTTCCAAGGTACTCTCTCTCTCTCTCTCTCTCTCTCTCAAAGGAGGAAGAAACATAAAAACTCAAAAAAGCAAGAAAATGAAATAAGACACTATTTATATAGAGGGACAAAAATTTAAGTTTGCATTCGACTAAAAACATTTGAGTCGAATGAAAACACTTTGAGTCGACTAAAAACTTTTTAGGCGATTTTTTTTAAGTCGACTAAAATACACTTTTAGTCGACTAAAACCTCTTTAATTCGACTTAAACACTTTTAGTCGACTAAAAGCTCTTTAATTCGATTAAAACCTTCAAAAATTATTTTTTACGCAATTTACATACTTTTTAGTTGACCGAAACACTTTTAGTCGACTGAAAACAATTTTAGTCGACTAAAACCTCTTTAATTCAACTAAAACCTTTAGAAGCTTCCTTATAAAAATATTGTACACTTTCCATTCGACTAAAAACTTTTTAGTAGACTAAAAACTATTTTAGTCGACCGAATCCTTCAGACTCCACAACTTTAACATCAAAGAGTTTTGAGTCGATTGAAACAACTTCCCTTTGATTGAAAATTTCAAAAAATGATAAAAATCACTTTCTCAAAAAGACCACAAGCTTATTGACTAAAAATAAAAATTTCACACATGAAAAATGGGAAATTTTCAGGATATTACATTCTCCCCTCCTTAAAAGAATTCCGTCCTCGGAATTTAAAACGTACCTTAAATGTCAAAAAGCTGAGGGTGCTTTTTGCGCATGGCTTCCTCAAGCTCTCAAGTAGCTTCCTCAATCTCGTGATTCCGCCACAAAATCTTAACTAACGGAATAACTTTCGTCCTTAACACTTGGTCATGACGATCTAAAATCTCAACCGGTTGCTCTTCGTAAGAAAGGTCTTCCCGAACTGGTAAAGGCTCGTACGGCACAATATGCGTCGGATCGTAAACATATTTTCTCAAATTCAAGACATGGAAAATGTTATGAACGTGCGAAAGCTCTGGCGGTAACGCAATTCTGTAAGCCACCAGACCTATTCTTTCTAAAACCTCGAATGGACCAACAAACCTAGGGCTAAGCTTGCCCTTCTTACCGAAACGTATCACCCCCTTCCAAGGTGAAACCCACAAAAACACGTGATCATCCACCTCAAATTCAAGTTCGGGATGACGATTTGACGTATAACTGCGCTGTCTATCTTGAGCCACCTTAAGATGTTCCCGGATCAAATCAACTTTTTGAGTGGTCATATGCACCAATTCTGGTCCTAATAATCGTCTCTCTCCTACTTCGTCCCAACATAGTGGTGTCCTACATCTCTGCTCGTACAATTCCTCAAACAGTGCCATCTTAATACTTGCCTGATAGCTGTTGTTATATGCGAATTCAACCTAAGGCAAATGACTATGCCAACTCCCGCCAAGGTCTAGCGCGCAAGCTCTCAACATATCTTCTAATGTCTGAATGGTGCGCTCGGACTGTCCATCTATCTACGGATGATAAGCCGTGCTAGAACGAAGGTTAGTGCCCATAGAATTCTGAAAGCTCCTTCAGAACTTCAAAGTGAAATGCGAATCTCGATCTGACACTATAGATAATGGTACACCATGCAACCTCATAATCTCATCAATATATAATCGAACTAATTCAGATAAGGGTGCTATTGATCGGATCGGAAGGAAATGCGCAGTCTTAGTCAACCTATCGATGATAACCCAAATGGTGTGAAAACCCTTGACTGTCCGTGATAAGCCTCCCACAAAATCAGTGGTTACATGCTCCCACTTCCACTGCGGAATCTCAAGTGGTTGAAGTAGTCGGCTAGGCTTCTGATGCTCCATCTTCACCTTTTGGCAGACTAAACAATGAGAGACAAATTCTGCTATATTCGATTTCATGCCACTCCACCAGAAATACTCTCTAAGGTCATGATACATTTTCGTCCCTCCCGAGTGGATAGAGAAACCAGAACTATGAGCCTCAGATAGTAACTTCCTCCTCAAGGATAAATCACCTGGCACACAAAGTCTACTACGGAACCAAACGACACCATGCTCGTCAATTCTGAACTCGGATTGTTTCCCACTGTTAATATTCTCAATTATGTGAGCTATTCCCGAATCTCCATCTTGGGCTTCCTTAATGTTGCTGATCAAAGTAGGTTGTACCTGTAACACTGCTAAGTATTCTCCACCATCTTGCCAACTAACCTCCAGACCCAAGTTCATCATATCCTCCAACAGTTGAGGTTGACAAGTGATTAGTGCTGCTAAGTTTCCACTACTCTTCCTACTGAGTGCATCCGCTACAACATTCGCCTTACCAGGGTGATAATGAATCGTGCAGTCATAGTCCTTCAAAAGTTCCAACTAACACCGTTGTCTCATATTTAGCTCCTTTTGGGTGAAAATATACTTAAGACTCTTATACCGTATAAGTAATGCCTCCATATTTTCAAACCAAAAATCACGGCCGCTAACTCTAGATCATGGGTGGGATAGTTCTCTTCATAGGGTTTAAGCTGTCTCGACACATAAGCAATCACCTTACCATGTTGCATTAAAACACAACCTAAGCCCTTCTTTGAGGCGTCACTATAAATCACAAAACCTCCGGAACCAGATGGCAAAGTCAAAACCGGTGCAAACACTAACCTTTCTTTCAGTTCTTGAAAGCTAGCTTCGCACTCCTCGCTCCAAACAAACCGGGTGTTCTTCTTAGTCAACTTAGTCAAAGGCACAACGATTTTTGAAAATCCTTCAACAAATCGACGATAGTAGCCTGCCAATCCCAAAAAGCTTCGCACCTCCGTGACAGTGCTTGGTCTCTGCCAGTCAATCACTGCTGCAATCTTAGAGCGGTCAACGGTTATTCCATCCTTAGACACCACATGCCCTAGAAATGTAACCTGTTCAAGCCAAAACTCACATTTCGAAAATTTAGCATACAATTTACTATCTTTCAAAGTCTGCAAGATAATCTGCGAATGCTCACGATGGTCCTTTTCCGACCTAGAGTACACCAAATATCATCAATAAAAACAATAACGAATTGATCCAAATACTGTCTAAACACACAATTCATCAGATCCATAAAAGCAGCAGGGGCATTAGTCAGCCCGAATGGCATTATCAGAAATTCATAGTGACCATAACGAGTCCTAAACGCAGTCTTTGGCACATCCTCCAGCTTGACTTTTAGCTGATAATATCCAGAACGCAAATCTATTTTCGAGAAAAACTTCGCTCCTTGAAGTTGGTCAAACAAATCATCTATGCGCGGATTACGGATGGTGATCTTATTCAACTCACAATAATCAATGCGAAGTCTCAATGTGTCGTCCTTCTTCTTAACAAATAATACAGGGGCACCCCATGGTGACACACTAGGGCGAATAAACCCCTTATCAAGTAACTCTTGAAGCTGTTCCTTTAGCTCCTTCATTTCAGAAGGCGCCATTCGATACGGTGCCTTAGAAATAGGTGCTGCACCAGGCACTGAATCAATTGTGAATTCCATCTCACGATCAATGGGTTTTCCGGACAACTCCTCGGGAAACACCTTAGCAAAATCACAGACTACGGGTACTTTTGATATTTCAAGACTTTCATGACTAGTATCATGGATGTGTGCAATGTAACCCCTACAGCCCTTACGAAGCATGCGGCGAGCCGCAATAGCTGAAATAATCAACAACCCACTAGGTTTTGAACCCTTAAACTCAAATTCAGACAAATTAGATAAACGAAAACGGACTCGCTTCTCAAAGCAATCAACTAAGGCATGATAGTATGCCAACTGGAGTATCGACAGACAACTCATAATCAAGAGACTCGGGTCTCACCCCAAGTCGACGTGCAAATGAAAAAGAGACAAAAGAGTGCGTGGCACCTGAGTCAAACAATACATGCGCGTTAATTGAGTCAATCTGAATCGTACCTGCCACCACCTCCTTTGAACCCGATGCATCCTTAGCCGTCAAGTTGAACACCCTGCCGATAGCCTTTGGTTTCTGCCCTCCTACTGACTGACTTGTACTCTGCCTTAGGCCCGAAGCTGTACTCGCTGCAACTGAACCTTGTGGGCCAGATTGCCCCGACACTAGAATAGGACAATCCCGGATAAAGTGACCCTTTTGTCCACACCTGAACATGATCCCGTATGCTAATGGCAACTCAGACCGCCATGACGCTTGTTGCACCTCGGACAAATAGGATCAGAACCTATGGATGGAGGCCTCTGAACAAAGTTCTGGCAAAAATTCCTACTCGAATTACCTTGAGCTTGGCCCTGCATACCAACAGTAGTCGACGAAGATGCCTGTTTTCACTTCCCACCACTTTGTACTGTGCGTGACTGGGATAGCTTCGGACGATCTATCTTGCCTGCCCTGGCGTCCTTCCTCTTTCTAAAATCCCTTGCCTCAGATTCAATAGTCTTCAGAATGTCCACGCACTGAACATAGGTCTCTATCGGGACTGGAATAATGCGCTGTCTAATGTTAGACCTAAACCCCAAGTAAACATCTGCACCCTATCCTTTTCATTAGCCACAAACTGCTTACCATACCGGGATAGTCGCATATACTTTACCTCATACTCGGCAACACTCTCGTTATCCTCCTGCCTCAGATTAAGAAAATCAAGATACATTTGTTCTTTTACACTCCTAGGAAAATAGCGATTGAAGAACAAATCCTTAAACTGATCCCATGTCATTGCCAAGTGTTGTTCCGCCGTCTTACTATCCTCAATCATTTTCCACCAATGGTCCGCCTCCCCATCTAGCTTGTACACTATGAGTTCTATCTTTTCCTTATCGGTACAATCCATAGGCCTAAACACCTTTTCAAGTCGAGAGATCCACTTTTTCGCCACAATCGGATCATCGGTTCCTCCAAAAGGTTCCACATTTTTCTTATCAAACTGCTCTAACAAACTACGGGTCTGATTCTGCCCGGGATTCGGATTTTGAGGTGCGTTAGGTTGATTCTGCTGATTTAACTGAGCTTGCTGATTAGCCAATAGTTGAGTCAACTGAGCTTGCTGAGCTGCTAGAAGGGTCAGAAGATTTGGCGGGTTCTCGTTCTCGGTGACGTTCAGTTGCTCCACATTCCGATTGCGAGTTCGCCTATTATTACGACTGCTTGCCATTGCTACAAAAGAAAACTAGAATCAGACACTAACTGAAATATTACACTTAATTTTACCCATCCTACCCATCTCACAACTTATCTGATCCTAAGCATGAGTCTACAGAATCTCATACCTAAGCTCTGATACCAACTGTAACGCCCCATATTTATTTCCCGAGCATTAATGCCGAATACACAGAGATCAAATAAAATCTTATAATTATCATAAAAACTCCAAAATGGTAAATCAGAGCATATACTAATAATCCCCAAAATACATCAATAATTAACAAAAATGACCCCAAAGCTTTTATACAAGTCATGTTCTCCAACACGGAGTTTCCAAAAATATACCCAAGTAGCGTCAGAACTAATAGCTGAGACAAAATAGCTAACTCTTGATCGCTCAGCTAGCCCTCCAATACAAGGTCCCACCTACTGGTCTCCTGAAAGGAACAACAATAAGGGGATGAGCCAAATGCCGAGTAAGGTCGCTCAAAGGACCAATCAAATAGAAACGATCAGAGAAACGAAAATTTTGGAAGCACAAAGGATCTCAACAGAACGGATAATCAATTAGATTTTGAATGTCAAAACATATCTGAAAAAGAAACAGACACTAGAGAGCTATTCAGAAAGTGGTCACATACGTCATCACTGACATATGAGACCGATTCAGAAAGTAAGATCGCGATCTCTAGCTCAACTCCCCTGAGCTAGCCCACGTTTCAATCTACGTGGGTAAGTCAGACATAAGTCACATACACTATGGCTCATAGAGTTATCAAGACAAAGAATTTAATTTAACAAAATCAAATACCGGACATGTCAAACAATATACGGAGTTTTTGAAATAATGATAATCTCTAAAACGAACGATATCAACATCACAAATTCTAAGATCAGACATATTCGACAAAAATGAATTTCACAAGTCATAGCATTTAGAACAAGTTATTCATAGTAAATCTCAAAGTAAAGAGGAGAAGAAGAATCACTTAACTCAACTCGAAGAAATTCGGATTTCAAAAAGAAACTAAAGACTTACAAGAGCGATTGGTCCATCGCTGATGTGAATTTCGAAAATAACCGTTACCTTAGCCAAGCCTTTGAGAAAAGCAAAACCTTAAGCTTCACCTTAGATCTTCCAAACTTCCAAGGTCTTCTCTCTCTCTCTCTCTCTCAAAGGAGGAAGAAACAGAAAAACACAAAAACACAAAAAAGCAAGAAAATGAAATAAGACACTATTTATATAGAGGAACAAAAATTTAAGTTTGCATTCGACTAAAAACATTTGAGTCGAATGAAAACACTTTGAGTCGACTAAAAACTTTTTAGGCAATTTTTTTTTAGTTTTTTTTAAGTCGACTACAACCTCTTTAATTCGACTAAAACCTTCAAAAATTAATTTTTACGCAATTTAAATACTTTTTAGTCGACCGAAACACTTTTAGTCGACTGAAAACACTTTTAGTCGACTAAAACCTCTTTAATTCGACTAAAACCTTTAGAAACTTCTGTATCAAAATATTGTACACTTTCCATTCGACTAAAAACTATTTTAGTCGACTGAATCCTTCAAACTCCACAACTTTAACATCAAAGAGTTTTGAGTCGACTGAAACCACTTCCCTTTGACTGAAAATTTCAAAAAATGATAAAAATCACTTTCTCAATATTCTCAAAAATACCACAAGCTTATTGACTAAAAATAAAATTTTCACACATGGAAAAAGAGAAATTTTCAGGATATTACAGTAGGTATGCTTGAAAGTAAGGGTATATTCCAACAAATGGATTCTCAACAATGGATGTTCATGGCATATGACCAGTGATCGCTCACTATTTACTCATATCACTCCAAAGGATGGAGGACTTGTTACCATCGGAGACAACTCGAATGGAAAGATCACCGGTAAATGTAAATTTGGCACCGGTCCCATATCTATCGATAATGTATCCTTGGTTGACTATTTGAAGTTCAATTTGATAAGTATCAGTCAACTAACTAATCGATAGTGGATACAAAGTTCAGTTCGAAAGCGATCAATGCCTAATAAGTCATACCTCAGATGGAGGCACATTGGTTGGTAAGAGAGATGGTAATATCTACACTATATCTTTTGATTTATTTGACTCTTCTTGTGTAGTTTGTCTCTCTGCCCAACATAATGATTTTTGGCTGTGGCACGTAGATTAGGTCATGTTCACATGGATCTTATCAAGAAACTTCTCTCAAAAGAGCTTGTCAGAGGCTTACCAAAGTTAAAGTTCGTCAAGGATAAGGTTTACGATGCATGTCAATACGGTAAATAGTCAAAAACATCTTTTCAAGCCAAAAATGTTGTTTCCACATCTCGCCCTCTTCAACTTCTTCATTTAGATCTTTTTGGCCCCACAAGAAATGCCAGCTTAGGTGGAAAATTTTATGCATTCGTCATTGTTGACGATTTTTCAAGATACACCTGGGTTCTTTTTCTAACTCATAAGGATGAAGCCTTTGAAAAATTCTTCAATCTTGTTAAACAACTTCAAAATGAGAAGGAGTTGAAGCTTGTAAAAATTTGAAGTGATCATGGCGGTGAATTTGAAGAAGATTTCATTCCTTTCTGTGCTCAAAATGGCATTTCACATGAGTTTTCTGCTCCTTATACGCCCCAACAAAATGGCATTTCACATGAGTTTTTTGCTCCTTATACGCCCCAACAAAATGGGGTTGTTGAGAGAAAGAATCGTACTCTGCAAGAAATGGCCAGAATCACGCTTCTTGAAAACTCTCTGCCAAAATATTTTGGGCCGAAGCCATCAACACTTCCTGTTATGTGTTGAACAGAGTACTCATCAGATTGATTCTTGACAAAACTCCTTATGAGCTTTTCTTAAACTGAAAACATAAAATCGATTATTTCAAGGTTTTCAGTTACAAATGTTTTATTTTGAATCATCGTGAGAACTTAGGTAAGTTTGATGCGAAGTCTGACGAGAGAATATTTCTTGGTTATTCATTAAAAAGTAAAGCATATAGAATCTATAACCGTAGAACTCTGACAGTTGAAGAATCTATGCATGTAGTATTTGCAGAATCTAACATTGAAAAACCAAGTAAGAATGCATTTGATGACAGTGAAGAACTCTCCCTGGACTTGAACAATAAACTTAATGTCTCCTTAACTGAGGGGGAATGTTCAAAATCTTCTCACAACAACAATGATGAGACTTAGCCTCTTCCAAAAAGCTGGAGATATTCCTTCAGTCATCCATTAGAACAAGTCATAGGTAATGTAGAACGCGGAGTTACAACATGATCTACGGTAAATCTTTTTTGTGCAGATTTTGCTTTTCTTTCTCAAATATAGCCTAAAAATATTTTAGAAGCTCTAAAAGATCCTGAGTGGATCCTTGCCATGCAAGATGAATTGAATCAATTTGAGAGAAGCAATATTTGGACACTAGTTCTGCCACCTATTCAACAAAAGGTCATTGGCACCAAGTGGGTTTTTCGGAACAAACTTGATGAGGATGGTCATATTGTTCGTAACAAGGCTAGACTAGTTGCTCAAGATACAATCAAGTCAAAGGGATAGATTTTGATGAAACCTTTGCCCCAATCGCTCGACTTGAAGCTATCCGAATGCTTTTGGCATTTTCATGTCATATGAATTTTAAAAATTTTCAAATGGACGTGAAAAGTGCCTTCTTGAATGGGGTAATATAGGAGGAAGGGTTTGTTAAACAACCTCCTGGTTTTGAAAATGAAAAATACCCCAATCATGTTTTTAAGCTACAAAAGGCTTTGTATGGTCTTAAACAAGCTCCTTGAGCTTGGTACAATCGTCTCAGCAGCAACCTTATTAATCATGGATTCTCTCGTGGCAAAGTCAATACTACTCTTTTTATGAAAATTCGTAATTCGCACATTTTATTAGTTTAAATTTATGTTGATGACATTATTTTTGGTGCCACTAATAATGATCTATGCCAAGAGTTTGCTGAGAGTATGTGCAAGGAATTTAAGATGAGCATGATGGGAGAACTTACTTTTCTTCTTGGACTTCAAATCAAGCAGTCAAAAGAAGGCATGATGGGAGAACTTACTTTTCTTCTTGGACTTCAAATCAAGCAGTCAAAAGAAGGAATTTTTATAAATCAGTCCAAGTACACATGGGAGCTTTTGAAAGGGTTTGGCTTGTATAATGCTAAACCTAGAGGTACCCCTATTTTTCCTAGCATTAATCTTGTCAAAGATGAAATCGTAAAGATGTGGATAACAAACTTTATCGTGGTATGATTGGTAGTTTACTTTATCTTATTGCCTCTAGACCTGAAATAATGTTTAGTGTATGTCTTTGTGCCCGCTTTCAAGCTTGTCCCAAAGAATCTCATCTTACTGCCGTTAAACGTATTTTCAAATATCTCTCTGGGACTTTAAATTTAGGACTTTGGTATCCGCATAACTCCTCGCTAGATCTAGTAGGTTTTTTAGATTCTGATTATGCGGGATGTCTTGTCCATCGCAAGAGTACTAGTGGCACTTGTCAATTCCTTGGAGATGCTTTAGTGTCCTGGAACAGTAATAAACAAACATCTGTGGCTCTCTCCACAGCTGAGGCTGAATATGTTGCGGCTGGAAGCTGTTGTGCCCAAGTACTGTGGATGCATCAAACTTTACGAGATTTTGGTGTCTGAATAGAGGATCAAGATCCTCTGCTGTATAACAGAGGTGCTGTATAGCATTTAGCTACAAAAGATTGTCATTCAAAGTGTTTTGTCGTTGTTACTAAAATTTATAATGACAATTTTTTGTCGCTAAAAAACATTTAGCGATATTTTGTGGGTACAGCACCTCTGTTGTACAGCAGAGGATCTTGATCCCTGAATAGACCACATTCTTATTATGTGCGACAGTAGCAGTGCTATTGATATTAGTAAAAATCATGTTCAACACTCGCGCACTAAGCACATCGATATTCGTCACTACTTTCTTCGAGAAAATGTTCAGAAAGGTTTAATAAAACTCAAGAAAGTTGGTTCTGAAGATCAGGTCGCAGATATCTTTACCAAACCTTTAGCTGAATCCTCTTTTTGTTCTCTTCGTCGTCGCTTAGGAATGTGTGATCTTAGCTAAATCTTTTTCATTCGACTTAACTCTTTTTAGTCGACCGCAAACTTTCTCTTTAAATGTTCAATGTCCTATTTCTGCATGTTTCAGTCGACTGAAAAGTCAATTTTCATTCGACTCAAAACTTTTTGGTCGAATGAAACTTCTTTCTTTTGTCGCAACTGTTGGATTCAGTCGAGTGAAAAATTTGTTTTCATTTGACTCAAACCTTTTCGGTAAAATGAAAACCTTTCTCTTTTGGAAATCTGTTGGATTCAGTCGACTGAAAATTCATGTTTCATTCGACTTAAATCTTTTCAGTCGACTGAAAATGATGTTTCAGTCGACCGAAAACCCATCGTCTATATATACCCCTCCTTTTCCCTTTCACTTTTTACTGTTATCCTTTTCACTGTTCCTCGTCCAGTTTTTACAGACCTTTACTTTTCTTCTCTCTCTTGCCCACATGGACTCAAACCCACGCCCTCTTAGTCGCCGACATCTTGTAATTGACTCCGACGATGAATCCGATGTGGCTCCCCCACCTACCATTGCTGCTCTACCACCTCCTTCCACACGTCACCGCACTCGTCAGACGACATCTGCTGCTGCAAGATCATTGTCCTCTATACCTGCTCAAGGACGTCTGCTACTCCGTCCTCTTCAGGTATTGTTGCTTCTCCTCCCCCTCCTGTTGCCTCCTCTTCCTCTGCTTCTCCTCCATCCCGCCCGCCGCCTACCTGCCCCTATATTTCTCCTACCAAAATACTTCATATTCCCTATTTTTTTAGTTAGCCGACGACCAAATCAGCTATTATACAAATTTTGTCAATCGAAAGGTCGTACCAGGTCGTCCAAGTGATGTCAACCTAATGACTCAACTTGGTTTTATCGGTCTTTTTGACCAAATAGGCTGTCCCTCCATTCTCTCTCCTCCCTCTGTTTACTACCCTGGTCTTGTTCAAATGTTCTATTCAAACATGCATTTTAATGCCCTGTCCTATACCTTTTTTTACCACATATGTTAATGGGGTCCACATCCTTCTTGATGCCACCACATTAGCCCAAATACTCGGTTTTACAAACCAATCCTCCACCATTGTTTTCCCCAGAAACACGTGGTGCACCACTAGCTCCTTTACCCCATTCTAACAAACACAAACCCTTTTAGAAGACTCATCCATTTCTCGACCCCGCAAACCTAGTTTAGGTGACCTTTCTCCTCTTCATCGTGTCCTCTATTTTATTCTCAGTTATAACCTCTCGGGCCATGCCTGCTCTTTTCCTACCTTTTCATATCTCGACATCATTCTTCTCAACCACTTCATTTAGGGCTCTCCCTTAAACATTACAGGCATTATCATGCTTGTAATGGATGCCCAGAAGAAGAAATCCTTTGCTAATCTTCCTTTCGGTCTAATCTTAACCCAAGTTCTTGAACATTTTCATGCCCCCCTTTCTACATCTATCTCGAAATGTATATCTATTCCGAGTCAGCATATTCTTGACGAAACTTCTCTTCGTCGAGCAGGGTTCGCCATTCGCATTGACCTCACCACTGCCACTATATTTTTTGAGCAGATCACCATTACCTATACCTCATATACCCGGTCAGTTTAGGTTCCCGCTCTCGCGCCTGTTCCTGCTCCTGCTCCCTCCCTTGCTTCTGCTACCTCCCCTACTACTGCAGTTCCCTCACTTGCACCGTCTGATCCTTCCCCATTCGTTCTGCTCCTCCCTTCACACCCACTGTGCCTACTGCCCCCTCTCCATCTATACCATTCTTTCCCTCTGACCCTTCTTCCTCGGTACCACCTCTGCCCACCCCTCCTCACCCTTCTGATCCCTTCTTCAGCCCTCTAAATGACTTCTTAAATCTTAATTTTGATGAGTTCCTCTCCACCGACAACTCTGAACTCTTTGAGAGCCTTTCTCATCTCTCCATTTTGATTCAATTAATACTTGAATCGCAAATCACCCTAGCTATCTCTGTTGTAGCCAACCACACAGCCCTTCTTCATGAGCTTGTTGCTCTTCAGCAGTCAGTTCAACACTCCTCAGTCCAGCTTCTCTCAAACCAATAGACTTCTGTTGATGTGGAAAAGGGTCCGTTGCCTCGTGGAGATGTCACAAAGGATGCAGTCTGAGTCAGCTTCCAGGTAAAAAAAGTGGGAGACAACAAGGACGGGGTAAGGGCTGAGAGTAAGGCTCCCCAGATAGGTCGCGAGGGCTGGTAGTGCCGCGCAGGCAGGGCGACGATGAATAGGGCCGACAGTCCGGGATAAGGATGCAGCGTCGAGGGTCCAGAGACTGGAGTCCAAGTGTGTTTCTCTCATTAGAATTCTAGAGAGAATGTCTTTTTAGAGAGAGAAAGTGAAACATTCAAATGAGAGCCCGCCCTTGAATAAGCTCCAAAGTCCATTATTTATAAGCAAAAAGTGCATGTGTCATAAGTTGACATGTGTCACCCCCTGGGAACGACACGTCGCCAAGAGGGGTCCAAAGTACTGATTCTCTGTTGGGACTGTCGGTCCCTAAGTTCGTGCTGCCCTGCCCTTGCAACATCTATTTGCCTGTCTAAGGAGACTGATCACGCTATAGTAGCATGATCAGAGTAGCCCGTTGCCCCAGCCTCCAGTCCAAGCCCTTACTGAATCCCATAAGGTGCGTCAAGAGACGCGTAAAGAACCTGACAGCGGTGAGGTTGCCCCTGTAGCCAACTGCCAGGCAGACTAGGCGCGATGCCCTCCAAGGACCTGCTCCCATCCCAGAGTGACCCGCGGGTCATTGCCCGGGTGGTGTCGATGATTAACAGAAACATGAGTAACATGAGTGACCAATGTCATCGCTTGGTGCTTAGAGTCTATTGCGGTGAAGTCTTCGCGTTGGGGCTCCCTACAAGTGTGATGTCGGTGGCTTTAAGGTTGTGCCGACGATGGCTCCAGGGTTGCGAGCCCATCCTGCTGCGAGATCCAGAGCCCCCTGTGATCGAGCCGGCGATGGCACGAAGCCTGTCCCCCAGTTTGATTGAGCCAGCGATGGCGCTAAGCCCATGATAGGGCTGAGCCCATGCCGCAGTGTGATGCCCGGAGGCCTGTAACATGATTGTGGTGCATGGGCACGGCGACGATTGTTGTGGAGGTATACTTGGTACCGGGGGCACGTATCATTAGCGTGGCGCGAGGGCGCGGCGACGACTGTCGTGGAGCAATACTTGTGATAGTGTGCTGCCGTCGTGATGATTGTGCACGGTCAGTGACGAGCATCGAGTGACCATTATTGTCGAGTGCGCATTGTAGAGAGCGCGATGAGTGATGTCGGGGGTTTAGGAATGACTCTTGCAAGGCCAAAGGGTGGCCGACCCCCTTGAGGAAGGGGTGGCCGACCCCTTGCGGGGAAGGGGTGGTTGACCCCCTTGAGGAAAAGGGGTGGCCGACCCCCTTAGGAAAGGGGTGGCTGACCCCTTAGGGAAGGGGTGGCCGACCCACTTTAAGGGGTCGACCCCTTTTTCCAATGGCTTGACCTTGTTGATGTTGCTGCATTGGTGATGCCCGTGGACACTCGAAAGGATTGGCCATTGACTGGCGATGTGTCGTGCAAAGTGGGTCCCCTAACGGACCCTACTGGTCTGACCAGAATAGGTTATGAACATAGCCCCCTGCGTGTGGTGTGCGCGGAGGGGCAACCCGAGCGGACGCTGCTTTCATAAATGATGTGGCTAGAACCCATCCTGCTGCGAGGGCCAGAGCCCACGTGATTGAGCCGGCGATACACCCCATCCCGCACTTTTATTGAGCCGGCGATGGCGCTAAGCCCGTGCCGCAGTTTGATTGGGCCAGCGACGGCATACAGCTCGTCCCATAGTTGATTGAGCCGGCAACGGCATACAGCCCATCCCGCAATTTGATTGGGCCAGTGACGGTATACAGCCCTTCCCGTAGTTGATTGAGCCGGCGATGGCACTAAGCCCGTGATGGCGCTCAGCCCATGCCGCAGTTTGATTGAGCCAGAGACGGCGTACAGCCCGTCTTGCAGTTTGATTGAGCTGGTGATGGCGCTTAGCCCATGCCACAGTTTTGATTGAGTCGGCGACGACATACAGCCTGTCCCGCAGTTTGATTGAGCTGGCGATGGCGCTAAGCCCGTGATGGCGCTCATCCCATGCCGTAGTTTGATTGAGCTGGCAACGGCATACAGCGCGTCCCGCAGTTTGATTGAGCCAGCGACGGCATACAGCCCGTCCCGTAGTTGATTGAGCCGGCGATGGCACTAAGCCCGTGATGGTGCTCAGCCCATGCCGCAGTTTGATTGAGCCAGCGAAGGCATACAACCCGTCCCGCAGTTTGATTGAGCCGGCGATGGCGCTAAGCCCATGCCGCAGGGAGAGGTGCTCGTGCCGGAGCACTACGAGCAGAGCCCCCAGAATGCTGCACACTCCGAAGAGTGAGTCGAAGCATGTTCCATGTCCATGGCGGGGGCGCATGGTGTGGTGAATAGGTGTGATGGTGACGAGGGTCGCGGAGAAACGTCCAGGTGATGGGGGTCGCGGAGTGAGTTCTGGGCGACGGGGGTCGCGGAGATGATGTTCGGGTGACGGGGGTCGCGAACATGATGTCCTGGCGACAGGCGTCGCGGAGACGATGTCGGGGCGACAGGTGTCTTGGAGACGAGGTTCACGGACGACGGATGTCACGAGGTAGATGTACGAACGTCCGTAAACATCGCGGAGGTGCAAAGACTTGAAAAAACAAGTGCGCGCGGGAGGGGAGGCCATAGGCCAAAGATTGGGGGAAGGCCAAGGCCACCACCCCTGGGGAGGCCAAGGCCGACCCCTTGGTGAGGCCGAGGCTGACCCTAAGGGGTGGCCAAGGCTAATGGCCAACTCCCATGAAGGGAGGCCAAGGCCATTCCCCCTTTCAGTGAACTTCGGGCACGCCGACAGTAGGTCCTTTTATGAGCAATGACGAACTCGGAAGTTGCGTTGCGACGAGCATGTCGACGTGAAACGAACCCGCGTGACGAACAAGGTGCCAAAGCCAGGTATGAAATGTATGAAGCGATCAAAGCACGAAAGGGATTTTGCACAAAGAGTGAACAACCGGGGGGAGAGGCCAAGGCCAACACCCCATGGAGGCCAAGGCCTACCCCCCATTGAGGCCGAGGCTGACCCCATGGGTTTGGCCAAGGCCTATGCCCTTGACCCCGTCGCTCCGGTTGAGCCAACGGTCGATGTTTTTGGTGAAAAGGTGCTTAGGTGGTCGCGGCGCGACGAACGTGGTACTGTGAGTCACGGTAGCGTGAAATCATTGGTGACTGAGTCGCGCGTGAGGCGTGTGAGGCAAAGAATGCAAGTGACTTGGGCGTGCGCACTTTGTCCGATTTAAAGCATTGAATACTGTGCTTCTATGGACGTGTCATGCACAATGAGACTCCAAGTGGACCTTTGAGTACGACCAGAATAGGTTGGGAACATAATAGCCCCCTGCGTGTGGCGTGCGCGGAGGGGCAACCCGAGCGGGTGCCGCACGCATAAACACGTAGTGAGATGTTGATGTCATTTGAAAAGTTATTGACATTGTCTTTGAGTGACGAAGGCGGGCGACGAGGGTCGCGAAGTCACCCCCCGGGCGACTAGGGGCTCGGAGACAGCCCCTGGGCAACTAGGGGCTCGGAGACAGCCCCCCGACGACGGGCAACGAAGGTTGCAGGAGGTGTGCACGACGCTGGTGATGAGGGTCACAGAGACGGTACCCAGGGGACGAGCGACGAGGGTTGTGGAGACAGCCACCAGGCAATGGGCAATGAGTGGTGCGAGAGGTGCGCACGGTGCTGGCGACGAGGGTTGCGGAGACGGCGCCTGAGCGATGGGCGACGAGGATTACGGAGACAGCTCCCGGGTGACGGGCAATGAGGGTTGCTGGAGGTGCGCACGTCGCTGGTGATGAGGGTCGCAGAGATGGCACCCAGGCGATGAGGGACCAGGGTCGCGGAGACGGCGCCCGGGCGAGGGGCGACGAGGGTCGAAGAAGGTGTGGGCCGAAGGTGTGGCGTTGTGGCGGCAGAGGTGGAATGCGGTGTTGCCTTTTTAAACCAAAAGAACAGTGAAATTAAAACAAAAGAAGGGGGAGGGAGGTCGGCGAGGTAGTTGGGTTGCCAGGAGCTCGCGGTGGTTGGGCCGAAGGTGAATGGCCGAAGTTAGAGAGAAGGGCAAAGGATCGGGCCTGCCCGCCGTCGGCGAGCTTACTGGGTAGGGGAGAGGAAGAGAGAGGAGGGGCCGAGGGGGTGGGGTCGGCGGGGTGGGGGGTCAGGGGAGAATGGTGGTCTGCGGGGAGAGCGACCGAAGCGGAAGAAGAAGAAGAAGAAAAGGGGGAAGAGGCCGTCGTCGGAGGCGTGGGCTGCCCGGGGGAGGTCGGCAGGGTGTGGACTCGGGGGAACACACTCGCGGGAGAAGGAGATGCCGGGGAGGGGCTGCCGGTGGTGGCTAGGCGTGGCAGGGAGGCCGAGATGGCGGTGCGGTGCAAGAGGAGGGCGTGCCTGGAGAAAAGAGAAAGAGAAGGGAAATTAGGGTTGGGTCGGTTCGGGTCAACGGGCGGGTAGGTTTGACCTGCTTAAGTTGGATGAAGAGATGTGAAACTGGTCGGGGTAGGCACGGGTCGGGTCCCTCGCGGGTGGGTTCTGCCCACCTGGATTGCTGTTGCTTGTGGACTTGGAAAATGACATTAAAATGCGATTTTTTTTAGTCTATAAAAGGAGCATGAGAGGGGATGTAAAATTTTGAGGAAGAATAATTTTGAGGGGAAAGGGAGAGAAAGAGGGAGGTTGGGGCGTTGATGAAAATTTTCTAAGTGTTGGGGAGAGCACCAGAGGGTGAAAAATTTTTGTGAAAATTTTTCTAAGTGTAGAATGAGGATGAGGGTGATGACCCGACCGCAAAAAATGAAGAAATGTTTTTAAGTGTTGAAGAGTGATAAGGGCGCCGAGTGAAGTCGCGGGGGTGATGACCCGACCGCAAAAAATGAAGAAATTGTTCTAAGTGTTGAAGAGTGGCAAGGGCGCCGAGTGAAGTCACGGGGGTGATGACCCGACCGCGAAAAATAAAGAAATTGTTCTAAGTGTTGAAGAGTGACAAGGGTGCCGAGTGAATTCGCGGGGCTGATGACCCGACCGCGAAAAATGAAGAAATTTTTCTAAGTATTGACCTCGTGCAAGGGCTCTGAGGGAGGCCGCGGGGGGTGGTGACCCGACCGTAAAAAAAATGAAATTTTTTTTTTCTAAGTGTTGAAGATGGAGAGTGGAGCTTGGCGGTGGGTCGGCATCGATGACCGGCTGAGGGACCGAGGCACGGGAGGGTTGGCAAGACGTGTTGCGTGCATGCCCGCGAGGTCGCACGACCTGAGGGGGATGTCGGCTGACGGAGTTGAGACTTAGTAGTGTGGTTCGAGCCACCCCGTGCACCACGTATCAAGTCGCCGTAATGAGAGGCATGCAGAAGGGGTAGGGAGCTTGGCTTGCTTAGGGTAGGCAAGGGGTGAAGCCCCCAATGAAGTGAAACATAGCACCAAGGGTGGTGCCAGTAGAACAATGTTAACTTGAAAATTCGCCAAGTCTGGAAATGACGGCCTCTTGGATGGCTGGGTAGAGGATATGACTGGTAGTTCTGGTAGCCATACATTGCTAAGGCATGGTTACTTGGGTGTGTCAGGCAAGGAATGAACTGCACTGTTAGTAGTCCTCGTAGCCCTCCGCTGCACATGCATTGTGCCTGAGTCTGGAAGATATGCAGACTGCAACACGATGCTCACCTCCCCAGTGGAGTTGCCAAAATGTTGATGCGGAAAAGGGTCCGTTACTACGTGGAGGTGCCACAAAGGATGCAGTCTGAGTCAGCTTCCAGGTAGACAAAGCGGGAGACAGCAAGGATGGGGTAAGGGCTGAGAGCAAGGCTCCCCAGACAGGTTGCGAGGGCTGGCAGCGCCGCACAGGTAGGGCGACGACGAACAGGGCCGACAGTCTATAGTCCGGGACAAGGATGCAGCGTCGAGGGTCCGGAGACTGGAGTCCAAGTGTGTTTCTCTCACTAGAATTTTAGAGAGATTGTCTTTTTAGAGAGAGAAAGTGAAAAATTCAAATGAGAGTCCGCCCTTGAATAAGCTCCAAAGTCCACTATTTATAGGCAAAAACTGCATGTGTCATAAGTTAACGTGTGTCACCCCCTGGGAACGACACGTCGCCAGGAGGGGTCCAAAGTACTGATTCTCTGTTGGGACTGCCGGTCCCTAAGTTTGTGCTGCCCTGCCCTTGCAACATCTCTCTGCCTGTCTGAGAAGACTGATCACGCTGTAGTAGCATGATCAGAGTAGCTCGTTGCCCCAGCCTCCAGTCCAAGCCCTTACTGAATCCCACAAGGTGTGTCAAGAGACGCGCAGAGAACCTGACAGCGGTGAGGGTTGTCCCTGTAGCCAACTGCCAGGCAAACTAGGCGCAATGCCCTCCAAGGACCTATTCCCGTCCCGAAGTGACCCGCGGGTCATTGCCCTGGTGGTGTCGACGATTAACAGCAACATGAGTAACATGAGTGACCATGGTTGCCGCTTGGTGCTTAGAGTCCGTTGCAGTGAAGTCTTCGCGTCAGGGCTCCCTGCAAGTGTGATGTCAGTGGCTTTAAGGTTGTGCCGAAGATGGCTCCAGCGTTGCGAGCCCAACTTGCTGCGAGGGACAGAGCCCCTGGTGATCGAGCCGGCGATGGCACGAAGCCTGTCCCGCAGTTTGATTGAGTCGGCGATGGCGCTAAGCCCGTGATGGCACTGAGCCTATGCCGTAGTATGATGCCCGGAGGCCTGTAACATGATTGTGGTGCATGGGCATGACGACGATTGTCGCGGAGGTATACTTGGTGCCAGGGGCACGTATCATCAGCGTGGCGCGAGGGCGCGACGACGACTGTCGCGGAGCAATAGTTAGTGCCGGGGGAACGTATCATTAGCGTGGCACCAGGGCGCGGCGATGACTGTCGCGGAGCAATAATTAGTGCCGGGGGCACGTATCATCAGTGTGGCGTGAGGCACGATGACGACTGTCGCGGAGCAATAATTAGTGCCGGGGGCACGTATCATCAGCGTGGCGCGAGGGCGCGGCGACGACTGTCGTAGAGCAATACTTAGTGCCGGGGGCACGTATCATCAGCGTGGCGCCAGGGTGCGGCGACGACTGTTGCGGAGCAATACTTGTGATAGTGTGCTGCCGTCGTGACGATTGTGCACAGTCAGTGACGAGCATCGAGTGACCATTATTGTCGAGTGCGCATTATAGAGAGTGCGATGAGTGATGTCGGGGGTTTAGGAATGACTCTTGCAAGGCCAAAGGGTGGCCGACCCCCTAAAGGAAGGGGTGGCCGACCCCCTAAAGGAAGGGGTGGCCTGAGGAAAATGGGTGGCCGACCCCTTGAGAAGGGGTGGCCGACCCCTTGAGGAAGGGGTGGCCGATCCCCTTGAGGAAGGGGTGGCCGACCCCCTTAGGGAAGGGGTGGCCGACCCCCTTTAAGGGGTCGACCCCTTTTTCCAATGGCTTGACCTTGTTGATGTCGCTGCATTGGTGATGTCTGTGGACACTCGAAAGGATTGGCCATTGACTGGCGATGTGTCGCGCAAAGTGGGTCCCCTAGCGGGCCCTGTTGGTCTAACCAGAATAGGGTATGAACAACTTCACACCCTTATTAACGAACTCACCTCTAACCTTTCCTCTCTTCCTCTCAACCATACTCCAATCTTGGAAAGTTTGGCTCGGATGTAGCATGATCTTCACCGATAGCAGAACGTTGCCCTTAGGCTCATCGTCGTCAGGCCTATCTCACTACGAGCATTCTGACTGAACAGAACCGCTACCTGGCACATTAGATCTTCGATCAGGCTCATGGCTTTAGGGTGACTCATCCGGATATCTTACCCTCTCGACACACTGGCAACGAAGGGGAAGAATGGTTCTTCAACCCACATCTCCCGTACAACCCTCTGATGCCATGCTCTCCTCGTGTCGTCGAAGTCGTTGAAGTACCCACAACCAGCTCCACCGCCTGCTGATCCATCCTCTTCTACCGTCGATCTGCTTCACCACCTACTGATCCATCCTCCTCTTCACAGGGTGCTCGCCGTCGTCGGCCTTAGATGCTTTCTTTTTTACTCCTTTGATTGTTGCATTGGCTGCCCCTCTTTTTGATTTGACAAAGGGGGAGAACGATTAATTATTGATCATTCTTTGTACACATCTTTTAACAATTTGTTGCTGAATATTAAAAGATGTTCTTCTTGTTATTACTTTGTTTGAATGTTAACTGATCAAGATGGAGTATGTTTATATAATGTTAGTACTAATGTTGTCATCATCAAAACGGGGGAGATTATTGACTTATCGATTTTGATGATTCCAAATTTATTATCTCTAACATTAATCTGACAACATTATATATGTATACATATATGTGTATATATATAGATATATGTATATAGATATATACATATATGTAGATATATACATATATGTATATACATATACGTATATGTACATGTACGTATACGTATACATATATGTATACGTACATGTACGTATACGTATACGTATTATATGTATATATACATATACTGTGGGAGGAACAAGACAAGGCAGATGAAGCACCACCATCCACCAACGACGTCTTCACCGCCGCAGCACCTTAAGCACCACCATCCACCATGGCCAAGTATAATTCATAATCGATGGATTCAATAAAGTAATCGTATTAGTTTGCTAGATTCCATTGTCGAACTCATTGTCTGTCTTGCAATTGTTTGATGGAGGTGTGCGTTGATGAAACTAGGGTTCTTGATGTGAGTGTACCATGATTTGTAGACGGCTGTGAAGCGTAGCAAGGATTTGACGGGGAGTTTCGTGAGGATTTCCTTAATGATTTCGTCAGGTAAATAGTCTGACATTATTCAACGGTTTAATGGGGTTCATTTTGAGACGGTGGCGATAAAATTCTATGGTCTAATTAATCGGGGAAGGCTTCTTGTCGTCGATGGCATAGTTGATCGGCGATGCCAATTGCCATGGCGAAGCTGAAATTAGTGAAATTAGGGTTCCTAAAGACAAATTGAACCTGGGTGGTTCCTAATGGTTGACTGAAATTGGCGGTGATGGTGGCTTCGGATTTCTTCTTCCCGGTGGAGATTGAATTTTTGAATGAACTTGGAGGTGATGGTGACTGAAATCTCATAGCCTTAGTTTTCTTCTTCTTCGTGGACAACAGCCTTGGTTTTCTACATCTGTCAAAAGAAACAGAAAATTTGGGAGCCCCTATCATCCGCTACATGATGTAGCGGACGGGACCGGGGTATTTTTGTCAAAAAACCGTCAGCTACATAATAGCGGACGGTATTCCAAAAAGTAAAAAGAAAATATCTAGAGTTCACAAATCACGCGTGGACGGCTAGATCGCGCTAGCAACTTAACACAAGTTGCCAGCGCGAGCAATGAATATATATATATATATATATATATATATATATATATATATATGTGTGTGTGTGTGTGTGTGTGTGTGTGTGTGTAGCTTCCCCCAAATAAAAAAACTCTAGAAGCAACCTTTCTTTCATCTGTCGACTTTGTGCCGCTACCGCTGTTTCTCACCTACAGTCAGTGATCGGCCCTCTCAGGGCGACAAACCACTTCTGCTTCACCACCACCAAACCATCCACCCACCACCTCGACCAAATTGCACACCAACACCTGCACCGTCCGTCCACATCCACCTCATATTCACTTGCCACCAACAAATAGAGCCACCGACCGAATAAGATGCCGAAGACGGTGCAACAGTAGAGTAGTGGCAGTCGAGTTTGCCAAGTGCGATTGCTGCGGCTACGTCGTGTCCGTGAGATCTATAGGGGCGTTTAACCTGCAACCTCTGCGGCGAGGCGGTGAAAGACGAGGTGGTGCGATCAGAGTAGCGAATTGGCAATAACGAGGCGTTGGACCGGCATATGGGCTTTTTTTAATTCTTTCCTTTTTCTGTTGAATTCTCTCTTTCCATTTGTTGGTGATGGGTGATAATGGTGAGTGTGTGCCGGCTATGCCGTGGATAGGGGATGCCGGCGGTGCTCAGAGTAATTGTTGTGCCTTGTTCTTTTATGGCTCAGACTCTGGTTGTGGCCGCGAGTAAGGAAAGAGCGGGACGGATTGGGGTGGGGTCGGGTTTCCTAAACTACCTTAGGATTGGGGATGGTATTCCATTCTTTTCACCCGGTCCCAGGGCAGGGCGGGGTGGAGTGGGGTTTCTGAACGAGCGAGGCGGGTTCGGATTTAATAAGATCCGCATTTGACCTGCCCCGCCCTATTGCCATTCCTGAATGAAGACATACGTTATCATGGTTGTCATGACAGGGGAATGGTAGCGAGCCCCTAGACGAAAATGCATGTGGACAAAACTAACCATGTAATGGACTGGATGAGGATAGGTTCTATCACGCATGTCGTGATAGGGGAATCACATGGAGACCCTAGACAAAAATGCATGTGAACAAAACTAACCATGTAATGGACTGGATGAGGATAGATTCTATCACACATGTCATGATAGGGGAATCACATGGAGACCCTAGACAAAAGTTCATGCAAACAAAACTGACCATTTAATGATCTAGATGAAGACTGAAAACATAATGACAATTATGAGGAGGCTCACAAGGAGCTTTCAGACAAAATAGAAAGTATACAAATAAATGCATTATCCCGACAGTCATGAAAAGGACTAGGGAGCCCCTTAAACAAAATGCACGCAGACTATGCTGACCATGAAATGAACAGAACGAACAAAGACAGAGATTATCACGATGTTGTGAAATGAGACACATATGGAACTTCTAGGTGAACGCAAGGACGGCACAAAGACAAGATATTATCTTGACTGTCATGGGAGGGGACTCCTAGGGAGACCTTAAACCAAAAATGTCGACATTGTAATGTACACGATGATTTAGGACAAACATTGTCCTGACTGTCAAGACAAGGGACCCACATGGAGCCCCTGGACAAAAATGCAACTAGTTAACCTAGTTCAACTATAAAAAAAGGAGAATCTCACAGGAAAGCCCCTTAAAGATAACTAGCACAAAGAAACCAAGACGAAGATAATATCCTTCCACAGTTTGGGAGCATGTTTAAGTTGAAAATTATTTTGATTGCCCGATATGATGTGTTAACCAATCATTTTAAGGTATGTTCTCTTTTTTTCTTGAAATTTGAGAATTTTAAGGCAACAGTGTCCACTCTGTTGACACGTCTATCCCTACATAGAGAGGTAAAGACCGCTGAAGTTTTTGATTGAAAACCTTTCAATTCCTTTTCATCAAATGTCATTCAACTTTATAAAAAAGTTAATTCTTAACTCAAACACCAATGATTGAATTTTTGAGACTACCATGAAAAGGTTAGGCCCAAAAAAGGAATAGTGATGGTGTATGGAAATAGCGGTGTATTGGTTGTGAGGCTAATGTGTATGTTGTGGGACTGTATAAGCTGGGAAGCTAGTAATATCTTGGCCCATGATTGGCCAAAAGATTAATGTATAATGACTCGACTGGACCAAAGTGATTGACTATCAAGTGTGAGATAAAAAGCTCATAGGGCATGAGAGAAAGTAATAAGGCTTCTTATATATCACTGAAGGGGTGGTATATATATCAAGTTGCCGCCCTGAATAGGGTAAACCAGATAGGTCATGAAAATCAATGGGTCATCATCAAGTCACAAGGAGGAAAACATATCCAATTCAAAAAATTAAGAACGGATGGATCATCAAACCAGCCGTAGAGGAGCAAATGTATCGTGTAATATTGTAGTAAGCTCAGAGGTGCATGGACCATTATCTTTTTTTTTCTTCATTTTTTTCCTCAAACATTTTCATTTCATTTTTTTTGATTTCATCAAAATGTGAAAGAGTATTTTCTCTCTTAAATAAGTGTAACCTCAGGGAGGACTTCATATATGGGACACAATCTAGGCCAGAGAATGGGCTAAGAAATGAACCGAAGTAAGACTAAAAAACCCAAGTATGAAACCGAGCTCCTAATGTGTGCCCATAGACACCAAGCCTAGATTGTGACTAAGCTACCTACATATCCCTATTGAGGGAATCAGGTCGCACATAGCTCAAATTGAATCTACAGAATATCTATCCTTCAAACTGAATCAATGACAAATCTATGTCTTCAAAGAGGTAAGCTTTTTGAATTATTACAATTATTCTCCAACCCTTTTGTTTTCTTCCTTCTTCTTCTTTTTTTTCTTTTTCAATACTTCTCCTTTCTTTCGAGATAAAACAAATGGTCATCACGACTTTAGTTATCATCTATATTCAATACTCGGGACTTAGGCACACAAAAGGAGACTATCTGCCCCAAGGTTAGAAATGTAGACTTTCAATAGGAAAGACTAAACTGTTCAGGCACAAAGGGCTAGCAAGTAAAAAAAATAAAAAATTTAGCACCGGGTAATCAGGATGACATGTGGTGGCTAATTGATGGCCTCCAATCGTTAGGATTGCTGATTTTAGGGAAGACTCATGCAAACTTACATTCTTCCGAGGTCTCTCTCTCTCTCATGCCCTAACTTCTGCCTAGACTGCCCTTTTCTGAGTTTGCTGCCTAGCAGGCTTTTTCTTCTTCTTTTTTTCTTTCAAGATGAATGGTCCAAACCAGAAGAAGGAATAAGTGAGCTTTGAACAGGAGAAAGTCTGGTCATCGATATAACTTTTCATTATCTTTGAGGATATGTCATAATCAATGTCTTAGCCTTTCTCTTGATAGTCTCTTAGATTCTCACTCGAATGTTTAAATTTTCAACCAAATTCTTCCATTAGGTTTTTTGACTTTCAATTTCAAAGAAACTGAAATTCTAATATTTAAGATTGAAAAACCAGGGATCACTATCCCCTAAGTGCAATGGAAAAGTGTCAACGATGTACACCATTAGTCTTAAATTCAAAAGTATCTTTTGCACAATATCCTGAAGTGATTCGTCAATTATGGATCCAACAGGTATGAGATCAGGCAATTCTCTCTTGCTTTGAAAAATTTTATGCTCTAGACTTGCTAAGGACGAAATCTTAGACTCCGAGAAACACAAACTCTATTTGATTCAAACTCTAGAAAAGACTTTTAAGGAATGAAATATTCTTGACTTTTTATTTCTCTTTATTCATCATCACTCGCAACAGACTAAATTGACAAAAAGGAGTAAGCAAAAACAAAGACACATTAACAATCAAAAGAACAATTCCAAAAAAGGTAATCTAGAACATGCTAGAAAAACCATCCAAGGTTCCGGCTCGGTATCGTACTCAACTCGGCATAAAAAAAGTCTTTGACTATCGATTTGAGAGCTAAGAGGTCTTTATCTCATATTGGGGTGATGTGAATAACAATACCCAGCTCTTAGTTGAGCGTAGAAAGATCTAGTGCTGGAAGATATGTCTTACTTATGCTCACTAGGTGCCCTAGCAAAAATACAGTCTTCATATTAGGTCCTTCAAAACGGTTTACTTCACCTTTGAAAATCAAATCTTGGTGGTGATGCACTTTTTCATACGATGACGGGCTCTATGATGATAAGTACAATGAGACTGGGCGTATCCGTTAGGAAAAACAATCGATCTAGGAGTAGGTGGCAATTTGGCAATCAGACCTCCTTGTAGCAATTGTTAAAAGACCTTTGTGAGCGGGGCATTTAAAGGGGTGAACCTTTGTCATGGCTTGGGAATTGCTTCCCGTGACATTACCTACTGAGACCTCACGCTTTTCACGTTATTTTTACTAGCTGGTTTTGATAGAGCATTGGCATTCCTTGCACTTACTTGGTATCATCTCGGCTTAGCTTCTTGGGGCATGTGTTCCCTTATTAATAGCACCTTTAATCTATATTAGTTATCCAATTAATGTTTTGAAGGAAAAGTGACAGCGCCCAAAAAGATACTCATGGTACATGGGTAGCAAATTGTTCCTTATTATGTTAACCTCTTCCTCTTTTGATGGCAGTTAACCATCTGAGCGGCTTTATTCCTCAAACACATTATAAAGGTCGAGACTGACTTCTTAGGCTTCTATTTGGTGGTCTCCAAGTCTCTTTGAGTAATATGAAAAACTGTATTGTACTGATACTGATTGTCCGATTCTTTCACCGTACGTATTCTCTCATGTTTGCACTCTTGAATCATCGAGGGTGAGGAACCATCGAGCAGCTGCTCCAGTCAAGGTTCAAGGAAAAAGTTGAGCAACTAATTTTGGTTAACTCTATAAGCAACTAATTCATGCATATACATCTTCACATGGATCAATGGATCCGCTGTTCCATAGAGTTTGTTCCATATTTGACATCTTGAACTTCGGAAGGAGTCTATCCTCCATGCTCATAGTAAGGTTGTTGAGGTCCATTATCTCATTGTTATTTTTCATCATAGCGACGTAAGACTCAAGTGTAACCAATTTTTGTTTTCTTGTTCCAAGGCAATAGTTTCCCCTTCATCATTAGATTCATACTGCCCATCAGTTTTGAGTCAGTGCTTTCCCTTTTTCTTTGCTTCTTTGTCTTCTATCTTTGGTTCTTTCCCAGATTCTTTGTTTTGCTCTTTATCCATGAGTAATCCTACATTCGAGGCGATTTTGGTCTGCTGATATTCTAGAGCGATGAGGTTAGATTGAAGATCCTTTCATAGATCACAGAGGATTTGGACGAGACCATTGGGCTGAGGGAATTATTTGGCCATTAGAATCCACTAAAGTTTTCCAAACGTATCCCAATATCAACGCTTCGTACTGATGCCAAAGCTTGTTGCCTTTCAAAAGAAAATGTTTTGGGCTTTTTCAAAATTTTTTGAATACTCAAATTCTTTTCTTTTTGACTTATATTTTTTTTATTTTCTTATCAATTGCATCAGACTAAGTAAAAACAATGACTATATTATCAATCAAAACAAATTTGGAAAATATAACCTAATAAATGTTAGAAAAACCAATTGAGATGATACTAAAACTAAGGTTCTGACTTAGCATCGTGACCTGCTCGGCTTCAGAAAGTCTTTGACCATAGGTCCTGTTTCAAGCTGAAAATATGATATCCTCTTCTTGGTTAAATGTCGAAATATCTATCGCCTAAAGAGATCTCTCACCCCCACTTACTTGGTGTACATGCATACATTGTTCTTTCACATTGGACTCAGCATGAGGGCTGATTAAACCATTATTTATGAGATCTTGAAAAGCCTGCCTTAAGGTGATACATTTCTCTGAATGGTGTCCAAATGCTTGGTGATATTCACATCGAGCTTGGATGTTGGGCCCATTCAGTGTAGGGAAGGGGGGGATGGGGGTAACTTGGCATTTATACCATTATTAGCAATTGATCAAACACCTTGGCTATAGACACGTGCACATTGGAGAACTTTCACCTAGTGACGGTTAGCTGGATGTTAGAATTTTTTTCGACTAGTCTTGTGTATTGGCTTCCCATCCTTGATTACTGTTTCTTTCTTGATGGCGTCTTTCATTTGAGTAAGAGAATCTATCAACACCGTGAATATGATATGGATGTATCTTCTCTGCTTGGAAAGATCTCCTTTGAGCAGTTCTAACTCGATAGCTATCTTTGCATGTTGAGCGGCCGACCTTCCTGAAAACCTTTCTGCGTATCTTCAAGGATTCTAACACGATCGCGGATTTGAGGGTATTCTTCCTCCACGGGGCTGTGAGAGAATTCTCCGAATTGGTCTCAATGCTAGAGCTTGTTACCTTTTAAAAGAGAAAATAAAAATATTTTGAACTCTTTCAATTATTATTACTATTATTATTTTTCTTCTTCTTCTTCTTCTTCTAGTAGCAGTAGTAGTAGGAGTAAGAGTAGCAGTAGTAGTAGCAGTAGCAGCAATAGCAGCAGTCGCAGGAGCAGTAGCAGTATCAGCAACAGTAGTAGTCTGGTTGACCTTGTGGGTTACCTGGGTGGTTGCTCAGTGAGGTAATAATGGATTTTAAAGATATTAGGAGAAGATCAGGGTTTTGACTAACAGTTTGGTAACCTAGTAGGTTGGTTTTGGATTTTTAAAACTTTGAGAATGTCAGGGTTCTATCTAACCGTCATGTAACCTTTTGGGTTAACCGACAGGTTCATCAGTGGATTGATTTGGATTTTTGAAAAATTTTAGGGAGGTCCTGGTTTTGACTAACCATCTGGTAACCTGGTGGTTTAGCCTGCCTTTTGGTCAGTGAGTTTAAAGTTTTGGTTTTAAATTTTCTTGGGAAAGTTTGGGATGCTGACTAGCCATCTGGTTTCATGGGAGGTGAATTGGCTGGATATCAGTGGGTCTAGGGTATGATTTGGGAAAAAATATAGGGATAAAGAGAGTTCTGATTAACCGTCTAGTCATTCCGGAGGTGAACCCACTGGTAGGTTAGTTCTGCCTAGGGTTTGGTTAGGAAAAATTCTAGAACAAGAAAAGTTCTGACTAACTATCCGGTCAATCGAGAGGTAAACTAGTCGGTTGATTAGTGTCTCTAGAATTAGAGTTGGAAAAATTTTGGAACAGGGAAATTTTTGACTAACCGTCTAGTCTTTTAGAGGTTAACCGACTAGTGGGTCGACGAGTCTAGGGTTTGATTTTAAAAATTTCTAGGATAGGTACAGTTCTGACTAAGCATCTGGTCACTCGGTGAGTGAACCAGCAAGTTGGTTTTTAAGTTTAGGATTTGAGGTTGAAAAAAAAACTTTGGGATATGAATGGTTTTGACTAACCATTTGTTCACTCGGTGACTGAACCAGCTGGTTGTCAGTCGTTTATAATTCGAGGTATAAACTAGCCAGCTTTCAATTTTCAATTTTCAAATATAGCACTTATGCTGAAAGCCAGCCTGTTAGTGAGAGTATTCCCTCCTTTGCGAGATTACTAATTAGCTTACAGAATACTGCCTAGTTTCCCTGCCAATATGCCATAGGCCAAAATAGGTATTCTCCCACAAAAAAAAAAAAAAGGTAGAACACTAAATGGTTCGGGAGTGTGGTTTTCTCTTGATGCCTGTGTAAGGTCACTCTTTTAGCTCGATTGTACCATATACCTCCCCTGCCCGTAACTTAGGCAGTTAATACTGAGCTATCCCCAATATTAGTACAAGCCATTTAATATACCAATAAATTACGAGGTCCCTTTAGTACGAGGCCATGGAGCTGAGGGTATAGTTGTAATATCCCAAACTTTGGGAGCCAGTTAAAATAACTACATGTGCTCTGAAAAATAAACGGATGTTAAATTTGAGCAATGCTCAGGTATTAGTGGCGTATGGAAGCTTAAAAGAATTTTGGAATTAAATTATAATTTTAAAAAAAAAGTTTTGGGAGCCTTTTTGTAAATATGTAAAGTGTGGGGCTATTTTGTGTAATTTTGCAAAGAATAGCTTAGACTAGGTTTGAAATGTGTAAAATTTTAGTAAACTATGTTTTTAAAATTTTGACACCTCCTACTTAGGTTAAATGACTAACGTTGATAAATTATTTTATAAAGAAAATAAAAAAACAAACGAAGAAGAAGCAGTTAACAACAGAGAAGAAAAGAGAAGCAGGGGGAAACATGGGAGCTAGGGAGAGAAGGAAAACATAGAAAGAGAAAGAGAAATGGAGAGTTTATTCAAGGTAAATTCTGTAATGGTTTGTTATGTATTTTAATGTGTGTTTTTTGTGTCTATGGGGGTTACAATAGTGTTTGTTCCCTGTATTTGTTGAGTATGGATGCCATGTACATGGCTATGTAAGAGAGGGGGTTTCTGAGAATTTCATGCTTCAGATAGAGCTTTTGTCATGGTTGGATGAAATTCTAGTAGGTAGATTTATGTTGGGTGAATTTTTTAGAATAGTGGGTTGCCGGTGTGTGTTATGGTGACTGTGAATGGACCATGTGTGTGAGTGTGTTATTTGTGTGTGGGTAGCAGGTGTGGGCATGCTTAGTATGTGAGGTGTGAATATATATATATATATATATATATATATATATATATATATATGTGTGTGTGTGTGTGTGTGTGTGTGTGTGTGTGTGTGTGTGCGTGTGCGTGTGTGCGTGTGCGTGTGTGTTTGTGTGTGCGTGTGTGTGTGAAGTTATGGGAAAGTGTAATGGTGAATTGAGTGGGATTGGGGCGTGCTTCAGAGTGGCCAAGTGTGTAAACCGCTTGGCAGTGTGTGTTCTTGAAAGAGTGTATTCCTGTGTATGTATATGTGATGAAGTGTGTGTGTGTGTGTTTTTGGTATGTGATTTATGTGGATTAAGTGTGTTTGAGAGGCATTTAGGTGTTAGTTAGGTGTGTAGAGGTGTAGTAGTGTGTATGTGAGTGTGCTTCGGCAGATGAATGAAGAAGATAAAGTGTATGTGATTTGAAAAGTAGTTTTTTTGTCACTAATGCTAAAAAATCAATTAGGCGGTTTTAATATGATTTTCTATAAGTAGTTAAGATCCAAACTAGGTAAAGTTCAAAACAATAACCCCCATTATTTTTACGAGACGAATGCTCTGGAATTTTTGGAGAATTTTTTATGCCCGCGAAGGTAACTAAATTAGGGTATCGGTTAACCAAAATTATTCAATTATTTAACATATTAAATCAAACTATTTTAATCTGAAATTTTTTAAGAAAACCTTATTTCATTGTTTAAAATTTCATGCCATTCTGAGGCCGAGCATTCGGTCCGATCACCGATTCGGGATTTTCAGACGAAAATTCTCTAAAATATTTTTTTAACCCAAAAATGACTTCAGGATGCTAAAAATAATGTTTAAAGATGTTTTTGAGATTTTGCCAGTTTCGGGAACCCCCATGGTGTATTTTGGTAATTTTACGTATAAAAGGTATTTTTGGGTGAATTCACATACCGTAAGGATATTTTAGTGATTTTACTTACGAAAATGTCATTTTGGTGATTTAAGTATGAGAGGGGGTATTTTGATAATTTGCCATTCAGAGGGGTATTTTGGTACTTTTACCTGTAAAAGGTGTTTTTAGGTAACTTCACATAAAGTAAGGTTAATTTAGGGACTCTATTTTGTGAGAAGGTTGTTTTCTAGTGATTTAACTCTGAGCGGGGTATTTTGATAATTTTATGCCTAAGGGGCATTTTGTTAATTTTTACATACTCGGTGAGAGGGTTCATTTTAGGAATATGCATGCGTCCATATTGAGTTTACAATATCGTAATGTGGGCTATGCTCTGATGATTTGAGTATCTCGTTTAGGTCAAAACTAATGACTTCCGGTTAGGATAATTTAGCTGCGGATCCAGGTAAGGGTTTCTATCTGAACCCCGGATAAGGATTTATATCCAAACCTTTATTCTGATAACTCGTACTTGTAAGTATTCTTTCGATTGGCATGCTATGCAGTGAATTTGTTGTTGATTTTGTGACCGTTGTTCCTGTGTTGACCTGGAAATCTATTCTGTGGGGAGTCGTTATAAGTCTGGTTTGTTATTGCTTCTTATGGGGAAGCAGGCTAATTCTTTGATCGATGAAGATGGCTAGTTATTCTGGTACATCATGTATGTGTACAACTGCTCATTGCCTGAATGGCATTGCAACTGTCCAGGATCAACGTCTTGAATCTGATTATACTGTATTTGACAATGATTGTTTTGCCTACACTCTATCTTATGATGACTGTTTTGGAAACAATGTTCAAATGAAGGTATGGTTACCTGACTGAGGGGATTGAGTTGAAACTCTTCCCCATACTGTGATTAAACTGTTTGTGTTGGTGTGAAACCCTTTCCCTGTTCCCCTTGAAGTATTTATGTTCGCTTTGAAACCTTTTAAAAAATCACCATTTGCATATCAAAATCATGGCTTTGAAAATGATCTTCAACAATCGTTCTGGTATATGGTTATGATTGTTAATGTTCATTTTGAAAACTGGGATGATTGTCAATGTTTGTTTTTGTGTCTGTCTAGGATTGTCTTTATCATTTTTGGTATGTACTTTTGATTGATTGGGATTGTTTTGGAATTTATCAAACTGTTCATAACTTTCGAAGTGTTTTAAAACATTATAGACAAATGGATTCTTTTGAATCGTTTTGTAATTCCTTCGGATGTCCTTGTACAAATTTACTGAGCTCTCAATAGCTCACCCTTCGTTTGTTTCATTTCTGCAGGTTATGATCAACGATAGATTGCTCAGGAATTGTTTAGAGACTGTGTGAGATTTTGGTGAGCCCATCACTACTGTGTAGTAGGACTCCTGCGTGGGTTGGTACTGTTAATTCGTTCTTAGGAACTTGAGTTGCGAAGGACCTAAGTTATAATAGGTTAAGCTAAGCATTTTATAATCTAGTATTTTGAGAAATCTAAGTTGATGTTGAATTATATGATTTAGAGTATGTGTTAGTGAACTGGAATTGACAGGTTTGAGGTGACCTGGTAGGTTAACGTCCCAGGTGTCCGGGGCGATGGAGCTCCGGATTTTTGGGATGTTACAATAGTTGAAACCTTGCCTTGAAACCAAGAGGTCCAAGGGCTTTAACCGTTTCACATAAGTGGGTGGGTTAAGGATAAACATGCATAATAAAAGAATAAATATCACATTGTACATGTCACAAAACACAAAAAAATGCAAACAAGGCCAAAAGCAACAGAGAATTTTTCAAGTCTACTCGTCTTATTATTTGTTCCCAGCGGAGTTGTCACTATAGCGAACCGCCTCTAAAAGATCCAAGAAAAGATTTTAAGAGTCACCATCTTATTTAATAAACATTAAAAAATAATAAAAACCTGCAAATGACTCTGAAAATGTCCAAAGGACAGCTAATCTATGAAAAACAGAAATGGGTTCGGAGACTAAGTTATACGGCGGAAATGTGTTAGGCACTCGTCATACCCTCTCGGTCGCTACTTTATTTCCACACCCTCAACCCGGGTAACATCACCGGGTTGAGTTATAGACCATAATAACATTCAAAACTTTGTGTTGAATACAGAGCAACTACATCTTCATACTCATGCATCGTTCATAGACGTTCCAAAATGCATCCTTAAAAAAAAATTTCCTTGCAAACATACATCATACTGCAGTGGAAGACTTTTAGGTCTCTAAACAACATGAATGGTTACAACCTAATATACGACTGTAGCCGTGTGACTCTTATCAACCTATCTCGCAGCTCAATCATTATCTCACAATTTCCAGCTTGTCTTACCTCACACAACTTATCCCTTTGCTCAAATTTTCTAGCTTGTTTCTTTTCCCTTTTCTAGGGGCTCTCCTTGATCAACCTTATAGCCTGCACAATACAACATAAGGAATGAGCGCAAATAGCCTAATAAAGACAATATATGTACAAATGATTCAAGAGACTCAGAGGAATAATAATCATCTCAACAATAGCAATGAATCAAGAGTATACAATAAATTTTAGCATCAACATAACTTGTCAAATGATAATTTTTCTTTCGTTAGACTAAGCGACTTTAAAGGCCAACAGAACAACATTATTGCCACCTCTTCATGGACAAGAAAGACTGACCGACAAACAGACTGACAGACTTACTATGCAAGTGAACACTAAAACAGGATATTGAAAAGATAAACTTCAGCAAAATACATGTCACTAAAATCATTAACCTCAAAAGAAAATCCAATGCAATGCAACTCAGACACAACAGACTAGACTTGACCAGACACGATAGACTCTGCTCTAGTGACATTCATCCTCTTTGGCCAGTGATCATAATTCATAGGCCATCCTCCTCATTTTGATGTCCCATTTTACGGGATGTTCATCTCAGTCTCAAGTAAATAGAAGAGACACTGTCAACAAGAAGGGAACTCATCTAGAGTGCTTTTCCTAACCACGTTACACCAAGCAACATGACTTTATCAACGGGGTGGACTAAGGAAAGATTTATTCCACCTTATGTCCTCAACAACACAGCTCAACAAGGAATATCGGATCAGAAGATCAACTGGTGTTCAGACCTAATAACAAGAGTTCAATGTACATCATCAACAGGGCAGACTTGGGAGAAGCTTGCTACAAGCCCTCAACAACGTTTTTACATAAGAGAAATGTCGGTTACCGATAACTGCCGACATTCAACAAAGCAACGACCTTAACAACATCATCATCATCAACGACAGGGTGGACTCGAGAGAAGTTTATCACAAGTCCTCAATGGTGTTCTCAAAGAGAAGATATATTGGTTATCAATAATTGCCGACGTCTCACAACAACCATACAACAACCCCTACACAATATTAACCCCAACGTCAGGTATGCTAATCGAGTCGAATCATAGAAAACTAGGACAGTCATCATCCTCATTAAATTCTATCAACAGGGCAGACTAAGGGAATTATTCTACTCTAAGTCTGCAACAACAAAATTCAAATATACGTATACCGGTCACAATGACTACCAGTGTCAACTCATAACCGGAAGAGTCCAACATAAATGTCATCGACATGGTATGCTAATCAAACAATGAATTAGCATAATAAAACCGCATTGTCCTTACCTCATTGGCTTATAGCCGAAGCAACTCGCGACCTCTGATCGCAACGAGGGCATCACCTAGTCAAATCATATCCTGCTCGTTAGTCATCATTCAACATATACGCACTCCTTATTCTACCCTTTCCTACTTACCTGTTCATAGCGTCTTACGACAACTAATTAATCCGATCCGATAACTAGATCCTTAGCATAGCCTTATCGACGCATTAGCAATAACAACCATCTCATTTTCAATGTATTAACACCAATCCTCACTTCCCACCACGCCGGACGCTGAATAACGCGCGTTCCCAAAAATTTGGCGACAACATGGCAAATTACCAAAATATCCCCTATGACCGCTACATCACCAACAACCCAAATAGCTTTAAAACTAATTTTTAGATGTACCACATCATTTATAGACCAAATAGTTTCTCAGAAAATTTTAAAGGAAAAATTACCAAAACATCCCCTGGGCTACAATTTACCAAAATGCCCCTGAGGTTCACTGCCTCCCTAACACCCCAAATCTACTACAAAACAACCTTTTAGTTGTTTTACATCCCCTTTGGGACTAACAAGTCCTTTGGAAAATTTTACCAGAAAATTACCAAAACAACCCTTCCGGGTGGCAAATTATCAAAATGCCATATGAGGGTTTTCGGTACCAAAACAAATCCCAAAATCACTTTAAAAATGCTATTTTAAGCATGCCAAAGACATTTTTGAGCTAAAAAGTATTTTAAAAAAATTTTGCCCGAAAATCTTAAACAGGTGTCCGGACCGAGCACTTAAAAGCCTGTTCAGCCAAAAATAGCCAATGACTTTGAAACGACCCAAAATTTTGGGGAATGGAACTTCTTAGCATCATAGGGTTCTCATAAAATTTTCGCAAAACCTCGCTTGTTTGATATTTTAAATTTCATCGGAAAGTTTCAAAACTCCTGCATTGGTTAACCCCCTTCCCGAACTCAAAAAAATTGAAATTTTTTCCACGATGTAGGTCTCCTAAAAATAACTAGAGTCTTTTCTTTTCTTTTTGGCTAAATCTGATCCTAACTATTTTTAAAAATTCAAATTAGAACCTATTTATTAAAGTTTCATCTTTAGCGGCAATTACAAGTTACTATTCAGATCATTACACCTAGTATTTCACCTCAGCTTCACACACTCTTCATCTTCATTCTTCAGCTCGTCACACACTTGGGGGCAATCTTCCCCCAATCACGCATGAATTTCTCATTAGTTTCACCTTATAATCACTTGGTTACATCACAAAGTACACATTAACACTCCAAATGAGAAGACCTAATTAATTTTTCTTCTTGGTTATGGTTTAAATTCTCATATTACACAATTCATCAAAATTCCGTTTAAATTTCCACCCCGAATATATATATATATATATATATATATATATATATATATATATATATATATATATATATATATATATATATATATATATATATATATATATATATATATATATATATTCTTTAGCCAAAATATCATCCAATTCTTCCATAACTTCGCGATTTAGGATTCAAATTCATATCCAGATGAATTCTCGATACTTTCCCCCTTTCCTTTCTTCTTTCTTTCTTTCTCTTCTTTTCCCTCTTTCTATCGTGTCCACTGTTCCCGTTCATGTTCTTCAGGCTGTGTTCTAAAGTTTCATCTAATTCCATTTTTACCCCAAAGTTTCCCTTTTTATATTTAACTCCATTAAATCTTATCCCAAAATAGTTTGTAATTTTCAACTTTATGTTAGCTTGAAACAACCAGGAGGTGGCCATTGTGCATGATCTGATTTCTCCAACTTGTGACACGCCAACTTTTAAAATTTGCACTTTGGCCCCTTAAGTTTTAAAATTGCATTTTGACCCCTTCACTTTGGAAAATTATAATTTGACCCCAAAATCACCCTAATCCCTCCTTTAGCCTCCTAAAATCTTATTATCATCAAAATGAAGCTACTTAATAAAAAAAAAAATGCATCCCGTTTACCATATTTCTCAAAATTATATTTTTGCCCTTTAACTTTTCAAAATTATATTTTGACCCCTAAGGCCACACTTACCCCTTATTTAGCTCCCTAACACTTAATCACTATTAACATATTGCTACTTAATAAAAGTAGCACCCTGTAATTAATCAAACTCATAGTTAGATTAATTTTCGGTATTTCCGGATATCACATTTATTTCTATTATTTTTGGCCTTTTTAACACATAACACATTAATATGTAGTAAAACAAACCATAAGTTTATTTCTATATAATTGACTTGAACTTGATATCAGGGGTCGAATAGCCTACGTATCTGGTCGGACTAATCGAAAACAAAATCATAGAAGTTTGACTCTGGTCCTATGAGAGGCGACCTAAACTTCAGTCTTAAACTCAAATGGTGAAATGAAATGAAAAAACTCTTTTCGAGTTGTTATGTGATAGAAATATGATCACGAAAAAAAGAAAATTGTTCTCCACTATCATATTATAACTAGCCTAGAAAAAGCAATGAAATGTACCTCTCAAATGGGCTTGCCTAAAAGACTTGGGAACTCGTTATGATGAATCCACAATGCAAGTGATTTAAGACTATTTAGAAATGAATATGAAGTAAATTCCCCTTAGAGATGATCTACCACTTCTAAGAGTGAAATGGTATAAAAGCTTTGGGGAGAAAAAACTTGTCCTTGAAAATGTAGCCCAAAGACCCTATTTATAGAGGTTTAAGTGCTAGAAATAATAATAATGACTATCCCACTTTATGATTTGGTGATAGAGCTGAAATCCAATGAAAATTGCAAACTTGAAAAAAATATCAACAAACCGACTGGTTTTCGATGAACCGGCCGGTTCATCCGCTGGAAGAACTGGCCAGTTTTGTGATAAACTGGCTGGTTCACCCTTAAAAATAAATTTCCAAATTTTGGGACATTATCAATTCCTAATTTGGTAATTATCTGCAATGTAATCAGATAGGATGGACCAGATTCAGAAATTATCTCTATATCTCATAAAAGTCAAGGATTAATCACACATATCAAGGATAAACCAAACGAGATTTCCAAATCATCTAACCGGTCACAATCTCTTGACCTTAAACTTGAGTTAAACCTAACGAACTGGACTAGTTTAACCAACTTGACTAGACTCTAACTAAACTGTACTGTACTGGACAACTAGACCATATTGTGCTCAAACTGGATTAGACTTGACCCCTTATTGGACTTAATTAAACATATTAGGCTCATTATATTGTTAGGCGTAGGCCTATAATAATAATACTAAACTTAATTAACAATAAAGCCTAAAAGTCATTATTAAAAAGACTACAAAATTGGGGTGCTACACATTGTATCTGAAAGTGATTGTTTTGATATCTTATCCTGAACGGTTTGAGTTGAAACTCTTCCTAATATTGTTATCAAACTATTTGTGATTGTTTGAAACTCTTTGGAAAATCATCATCGAATTGAATTTGTGAATCATTTCGTATTTCCTTCGCTTGGTTCTTAAGCAACCTTACTGAGCTATCAAAACCTTACCCTTTCTTGTTCCCTTCTGTAGGTAATGATTACCAGTAAATTGTTCGGTCATGGATTTAGATCTTGAGTGAGCATCTGGAGTATTTGACACTATTTTGATGAGTAGGACCCCTACGTGGATCAACACTGTTCAGATTATTCTGTAGAGACCTTAAGTTTTTTTTTTTCTTATGGCTGTATATTCTTAGACCTGGCAAAAAAGGACCCGTACCCGCCAAAAAAAGCCGGGTACGGGTACAAGAATCACAGACCCGTTGAAATGTTACATGTACCCGGACCGACCCGTAAATTCGGGTTCGGTTCGGGTACGGGATACCCGCGTTGGTTCAGTATATAACCATTAGGGTTCACTTTCTCTTCAGAGGCTCTCATTTCTTTCTCGCCGCTCACCTCCTTCTCTAAACTCTCTCGCCTCCCACAGCTCGTCTTTCTCTCTCTCTCTCTCTCTCTCTCTTCCTCCCAAAGTCAGATCCACCCACACCGCACAACCCATATATCTTTCTTTTCCCCCAACGTCAGATCTATCGACGATCGTATCAAGTCAACTCGACGGAGCCATGGTCGCTCGTCGCTTAATCTGTCACTGCCGTCTTGAGTATAGCTTCGCCGCAGCTTCAACTTCTGGCTGATCACGGATTCAAATTTCAATCTTTAAACCAAAAGTCAGATCTACTTCTAGAAATCCGATTCTCTTCCAGTCACGGCCAAACCCTCACCGTCGCCACTCGCCGGTCACAGATTCACCGCCGTAGCTGACGAAGGCTGATTTCTTTGACATAACTGTCTTGATTTACAAAGTCATCTGACTATCCAACCGATTAAATTTACCTGTATTTTTTTGTTAATTTGTTTACTAATGTTCTGCATTTGAGGTGATTTTAATTATAAAGATATGTGTTTATTGGTTTGGATTTGAGATCTGAGATTTGAGATGATTGTTAGGTTTTTTTGTGCAATTTTTAGGGGGTTATGAAAATTAGAAGTGATAATGGTGGAATCAAAAAAGAAGGAAAAAATAAACTAAAGAAAAAAACAAGTGAATATAATATATATTTTTTTATTTTTTTAATATTATCAGTTTACCCGCGGGTAATACCCAAACCGACTGGGTAGGGTATGGGTTTTAAAAATGGCTACCCATAAAATTTTGGGTTATTTTTACCCGACCCATTTTTACCCGTATCTGTAGAGATGTCAAATGGGCCGGGTGGCCCGCGGGCTGGCCCGACCCGTTTTTGGCTCGGGCTGGCCCGTTTTTGGCCAGGGCCAGGCGGAATTCTTTGAGAAACGGGCCCGGCCCGACCCTAAAACGGCCCTTTTTTGGCCCGGCCCTAAAATGGCCCGGGTTTGGCCCGGCCCGGCCCGGCCCCGTTAGCCCCCCCCTAATTTTTTTCTTTGCTTTTTTTTTTGAAGTCTATTTTATTACATTATTATGTTTTTGATATTTTGGATCTTTTTAGTTAAATTAATAGTTTTTGAGGTGTTATTGAATTCATATGATCAGTATTTTCTTTAACATACGCAGAGAAGTATGGGTGTGTGGTGACTGTGACGTGTTTTTGATGATTTCTGAGTGGGCTTTCATTTAATGTATTTTACAGAATTTGCTTTGTGTTCTACATCACAAGCTAAGGGAATAATTATAAAAACAATTATCATGTATTCTAAACATAATTAAAAATTATGTATTCTTTTTGTTTCAAACCAAAAGAGGTGAATTGAATTCTAAATTTAATTTCATGAAGTGGGTGACGTGTTAAAGAGCCTTGAAGAATAATCTCATGTTTCTTTAAATGACCAAAGAATTTGAATGTAACAAGAAAAGATGTTATTTTATCTTCATCGATCTCGTTATTGTTTTTGTTTGATCTACTCTATTTTTCTTTGACATTTACAGGTTTTACACCATATTACGAAAGAGATTGAATTTTGCACTTAAAATCAGTATGTATGGGCCAGAACAACTAGTTTTTGTACTTAATCCGTGGTTAATGGTCAATCAACATCAATTTGTCTTTTCTAAAGGGGGTTAATTCGTGAAAAAATGATTGTATACTCAGTGGTCCGTTTACAAAAACTTTGCCCTTTGTTGAAGAAGAAGTCTTTATAATAAAAAGTTGGGAAGAAAGGAAAAAAAAATTTGGATTGGGCCCGGGCCCGGCCCTAAATATTGGGCCTAGGGCCTGGGCTTGGACTGGGCCCATATATCCCAGGTTTTAGGCCCGGCCTGGCCCGTTTTTCATTTGTGAGGCCCGGCCCCGGCCCGATTTCATTGGAGGCCCGCTGGGCCGGGCAGGCCCAAGCCCGGCCCATTGACAACTCTACGTATTCGGCTGGGTATTACTCGTACCCGGTGGATTTATCCGTTTGCCAGGTTTATATATTCTAGAGAATTTGAGTTATGGCACTAATTAAAAGCTCTGATATATATTGGAAGTTATGTATTGAGTCGCTATTAAGTGATCGATAGAGCGTATGATTGTTTTAACGCTTTGAAAGTTCGGGGGTGTTAAAGTTCTGAATTTTGGGGTCAATACAGTTTTTATGCATTGGACATCTAATAAAAAGGTTTATCAAAATATGAAAAGTTTAGCTCCAAAAATACCTTTTTGAAAAAATCTAAGTAAGCTCTAAAGTTTAATCATTTTCAAGAAACACACTTGTGTGAATGATTATGAACTTACATGCAATGCACAAGATGTACTAGGGTCATTTTATGGCACATTCCTTAATATAAGCATCAAACCAAGGCTAGTTACATAACAATAGAGATCAATAATCATAATTAAAACTAACATAGCCTATGCATTGTTTGTTGCTATTTGACATAGGACTTGATGATGCTTTAACATCTCTACCATAGCTTTAAGCTTCTTCGGCTTTAATCCATATATCCATCAAATGTGTCTTCATGAGTGTGTATGCATATACATACTAAGAATCTACTTAAGCACACATTAGAACATAATCAATGTGTAATTATCATTAAAACAAGATGTAAGCGTAGGTTATCTAGTCATAGGGCTAATACATCATATTGATGACTAGTACCCTCGTTAAAGGGTAAACATTGCGTCTGTGGTGAATCCTAAACTTGGTTTTAGGTTACTCCTTTGAGTCAATTTACCTTTGACCTTTAGTTGCAGTTAATCTTGGGTGGTCATTGGTAGGTGAACAAATTGTTTAATATACCGAGAAACTAAGAGGCTCTAGATATTATAGCTTTGGAGGTGAGTGTAACAAATCTCCTCAAAAATTTAAGACCCGCGAAGGTCTGAATCAGAATTTCCATCTTATTTTATTGTTACAACAAAATAAAGAAAAAATAAGAAAAATTCTAACAGATTCCGAAATGCCTAACTAGGCTTCTAATTTATCAAAAACAAAGGTGATGGGTTCATGGACTAAGTTATACAATGGGAAGATGTTAGGCATCCATTATACCTTAACGGTATCTACTTCGTTTAATGATGATTTGGCCTTTAAATCACAATATGCATTAAAATACACTAACACATAGTTTTGGTTTAATTTTGAAAAATGGGGGTCAAATGACCTATGTACCAGGTCAGAAGAATTAGGATAAAATCACGTACTTTTTGACCAAGCCCTACAAGAGGTGATTAAATAAACCGGGACTGAACGGTTGTTTGTAACTCTTGATTCTTTTGACTGAAATTTGGCTGCGGTGAAGGTAGAGAATCTAGACTCCACGAACCTACTAGAAAGTGATATAAATGTTACCTCGAGATAGTGCTTGTTTAGACGGTTCAGAATAATGTAGAGATGAATCCACAGTGCAAGTAGCCTATTGAATCAGAGAGTTTTCTTATAATTATCTCAAAAAATCTCACTATAAATAATGCACCAATTTTGGAGAATTAATAAGTCCAAAATTTCTGGATAAAAAGCCTCCCCTATTCTATAACCTAAGGGATCAATTTATAGAGCCTGAGGGACTGATAGAGATGACAAAGATAGCTCTTCAACTTTTGAATCTGTAAAATTATAGAGAAAAATAGTTGATTAAAATCACATATTGCGAAAATCAACTAACCAGTTGGTTTGATGAAAACGGGCAGGTTTATCTGTCACGACCCAAACCCACGGGTAAGCCCATGTGCTAGGCACGTGACCGGCCGCAGACCCATTCAGACAACTAATTAGGGTTCTGCCAGGCCTTATTTAAAACCTGTTCACAATTCTAAAATCATACATTAAACTAACACCATAACATGAATTTCTAAAGATCCCCTTACAGCTCTTTCCAAAATCATTTCTACTGAAATCCTCCATAGAGACTGATAGCATTTATTTTAAAGAAACCTCCTAGAATTAAGTTACGAACAATTTAAATAAATAACTGACAGTTCTACAATTTCTCAAGGGCTTAAACAAACTTCCTAATGAGCATCTCCCGCGGCTTCATTTTCATTTCCCTCATAATACCGAGGTTCATCTATGTGTTCACCTGGAAACATTTATGAGAAAGGGTGAGCTGGAGGCCCAGTAAATACGAATGCCATATCCCTAAAATAAATTTAAGGGTTTCAAATATGCCATGGTTTTCCTTTTCACAATAAAATTTCAATTTTACCAAAATAAATACGCTCAACATATCCACGTATATATATGTACTTGCATCAAAAGATTCTCGAATTAGAATAATATCAACCAAGAGTTTGATCAAGCACTGTTACAATTAATCATAACATGTATACTGCGGTCAACGTATGATCCCACTAACTAGAACCAAAATCCCTCCTCCACCTGGGAAAACAAAGTGTGGACGCAAGGGCGAACCACGATGCAAGAGTACTGTGCATCAACGTATGGTCCCATGACCAGGCCCCGAAATCCACTTTTCCCTGTGGATATGGGGCGCAGTAACACAGTTAACTATCATTTCATTCCACAGATGTCAATCAGGATTCGGTTACTCGTACAACAATTCCATGGCATTTCATTTAAATTTTCATCAATCAATTTATCACGAACATAGGGCAATAAAAGTATTTTCAAAACTTTCATTTTTAACCGAGAACATACATACAATATAATTTTTCAAGTAGGTATAGGGAGGAATATGGCAGGGTACTTCGCTCGAAATCTGCTTCTGGTATTTACTCAAATGCAGGTCCTAGGTCTTGATTATCAAAACCTAAATAACAAATCATATGGATGTCATTCATTGTCGCTCGAGCACGTTTAGGTACTAAGTTTCTTTTTAATGAGTAAGATTTTTACCCAACCGTCCCTTGACTTATGTATAATCACCTATTCGCCCCCGATTCCTAAAGTACCTCATCCACCTGGATATAACCTAGTAAGGTCCTTCTTAAACAATTGATGGATATTTCGGACAAGAACGGTCGTTCAAGCCCCAATAATATAACGAATAGCATAGAATGCCACAAAATTTCAAACACTCAAGCGTCACCATCATCTTAGATTACTATAAAATTCTAGGCTAAAAATAATTTTGTTTACTATGCTAAATAATTCCAAAAACTTGTTTTAAGAATAATTTGTTTGAGACACTTCCCATGCCCAGAAAAATCTGAGAAAATTCGACGTTGTAGGTTTCACAAAAATAAGGGAAGTTTTTGTTTCATACTTTTTCTTATTTTGCCCAAAAGAGGTTCTTAAAATAATTTTGTAGACTGTTGTAATAGTGAAGCGTTACGCGTCATTCGCTTGAGCGCTACGCAACTAACGATACTAAAATAGCAAACGGCTTTAAAAAATTTCAAAACTTTAGGAACTACCTTATCTTGGCTATATAAGATTATTGTGGAAGTTTCATAATTTAATAATTTAGTTTACTATTTTAAAATGCACCAAAATCTTTTGTTCGGATAAAATTAGTTAGCAAACTTCCTGAGCTCCGAAAAATCTGACATGTTTACTGTGTGTAGATTTTGCAAAATTAATATAAGTTACATCTTTGAGCTTTTTCCAAATAATTTTCTAAATATGTTTTAAAAATTCAAAATAAAACTACCGGAATAAGATACCTTTTTATTGACACTTTTGAGTCCAACTTCAAAATATAGATTTTCCCTCTCTCTACGCAGTCTTCTCCTTCTTCACGGTAGCGGATCATCCACTTTTCTCTCAACTTTTCTTCTTCTTCTTCCAAACACTCACTCATTTCATGAGTATATAAATACACAATACCCATTACTTTTCCTTCAGTTTCACTCTCAACCATCTATATACATAAGTTAACTCCCACAACAATAAGGCAGTAGCTTCATCTCCTCCTCCACCCATTCATGGCATACCCATATGTGCACGACACGCTTTCACCTCTTATCACATGCAATATCAGAATATGCACAACCTGTTACACGGCCCTTCATCATACAATATAATACATCCTAGCTCACACATAAATATATATATATATATATATATATATATATATATATATATATATATATATATATATATATATATATATATATATATAGGACCGATCCACACCCACCGATGGAGAAATAACATTTTCTCCACCGAACCCAGGTAAGAGCAGCGGTTGGGCCACGTGGCGCAAAAGGTGTACGGCCACCGCATTAATGGCAAAAAAAGCACGAGAAATGGTGAGAAAAATGGTGAGAAAATGGCTGAGAGGAGAAAAAGGACACCAACCGCATGCACAACCAGCGGTTGGCATTAATTTGCCCGCCACGTGCCGCCCCCAACCCCTGCCACGTGGCCCAATCCCATGGCCCCTGCCACGTGGCGTCCCCTCCCCCTGCCACGTGGCCCACAAGCATGGACAACCGGCGGTATATGCTATGGACCTGCCACGTGGCGTCCCCTCCCCCTGCCACGTGGCCCAACCGCACCTACAACCCGCGGTTGGTCTCCCGCCCCTGCCACGTGGCGTCCCCTCCCCTGCCACGTGGCCCAACCGCCGGTACCACCCGCGGTTGGTCCCTCCTCTGCCACGTGGCGTCCCCTCCCCCTGCCACGTGGCCCAACCGTTCCTACAACCCGCGGTTGGTCCCCTCCTCTGCCACGTGGCGTCCCCTCCCCCTGCCACGTGGCCCAACCGCACCTACAACCCGCGGTTGGTCCCCTCCCACTGCCACGTGGCGTCCCCTCCCCTCATCCGCAGGGCCCAACCGCACCTACAACCCGCGGTTGGTCCCTCCCCCCTCCCCTGCCACGTGGCGCCCCCCCCCCCGCGTGATGCCCTACCACGTGGCGCCCCCGCGTGATGCCCCACCTGGTGTCCTTCCCCACGATGCCACGTGTCGTCCTTCCCTCCCCCGTGATGCCTAACGTGGTGTCCTTCTGCCGAAATTTTTTTTTTGCAGCAGCCTTTGACCGCATAAACAACCACTCTTCCTCACTTTTTTCTGTCTTTTTTCTTCTCTCTTCCTCACTTCTCTCTTTATAATCCCCTCCCCCGAACCCTTCTGCACTCTGCACTCTGTCATCTTTTACCAACTTCCTTCGTACTTCATATCTCACCTACATAATCTCCATAACAATACAAACCAAAAAATTTTACGCTAGAAGATCGGTGGATAACCGCTAGAAGATCGGTAGTTTTTTCTTTAAATACATCAAGTCACAACAAGTAAGTATTTTGAATTTCCTTATAATTCAATGTTAGGTTTATACAAATCAGCGTATTACATTTATAGATTCCAAAACAGCGATTTTTTAGGGTGCCAAATATAGACAGTTTTTCACGAATTTATAAAAAATAGCTAGAGCTAGATTTTGCCAAAATGCAAAAAAGAGACCCTAGTTATTCTTAAAGGATCTGTCTCAGGTAAAAATTTCAGATTTTTCCAAAGACTGGAAAGGGGTTAACTGATACGGGGAACCTTGTAACTCTGCAGTGTATTTTAAAATATCAAGCTAGCGCGATTTCGCGCGAAACTTTTATGAGAATCCTAGGATGTTGGGAAGTTCCATTCCCCAGGAATTCGGGCCATTCCGAAGCCGTTACCTATTTTTTTGGCCGAACGGCCCTTTAAGCGCTTGATCCGGACACCGGTTCGCGATTTTTGGGCGAAACCTCCGTAAAATACTTTTTATGTCAAGAATGAATTCAGGAAGCCTCAAGTAGCATTTCGAAGCACTTTTGATATTTTTTGATGCCAGGGGGCATTTTGGTAATTCGCCGCCCCGAGAGGGGTATTTCGGTAATTTTACAGTGCTAAGTTTTTTGACGGACTTTTTAGTCCAGAAATATAATTACAAAACCTGAAATGTTGTTTTGAAGCTGACGTGGCGCGCGTAGGGGTGTTTTGGTAATTTTCCCGCGCCAAGGGGTGTTTTGGTAATTTTCCCGTGCCAAGTCCATCAAACGACTTTTTAGTCCAGAAATGTAAGTAAACCACCTGAAATGTTGTTTTGAAGCTGGTTCGGGGGCTTTGGGGTGATAGTGAACGCTCAGGGGCATTTCGGTAATTTTCCGCTGAGGATTGGGCTATTTTGCTAGGAAGGATCTAGCTTAAAATTCATACCTTAAAATAACTTTTAGTTCAGGAAAGGGTGTGAGACACCCGAAAACTTATTTTGTTCCAGATGTTCTGAACCTTGTGAAGCACCGGCGATGACTGCCAGGGGATATTTTGCATAAGTAGCGGGTGTTTTGTTTTAATACATTGAAATAATGACTATTGCTAATGTGTTGGTAAGCTAGGTTAAAGATCCAGTTATAGTTTTGGAATGTAAATATTATGGATATTATGGACGCTAAGTTGGTTTATAATTATATTTTGTTCTTAAAGGTATGAATTTCAGCTCTGGACCTCATGATACATCAATCCTATACGATGACGATGACCACGTCGCGAGGCACGTATTTGACGGTGTCGATAGGGGTGTTTTGGAAACAATTCAAAGCACAAGGCACCTTGAAGAGTGGGTACTAAACGAGGAACAAATACAGCTATTACACCGTCAAAATTTAACCCTGTTCACCGATCCCGGGAAATGGTCTCGACACGACGATTGCCTTATATCCGCTCTAGTTGAACGATGGAGGAGCGAGACGAACTCATTTCACTTCCGGTTTGGTGAAATGACTGTTACGTTAGAGGACGTCGGATTTATACTTGGAATCCCATGTCACGGCAGACCCGTTACTTTGAACGTGCCGTCTGCATCCATAGCGAATATGGCTATGCAGTATTTTCCGGGAATTCCAAGGGCAGCGCTTACAACAAACGGCGTCAAGCTTAAATGGCTGAGAGAGCAGTACGGCGTGCTACCGGATGAATACACTCCTCAAGATTTCGTGACGTATACGAAGGCATTCCTTCTGTATATTATTGGAGCTATATTACTTCCGACGCATTCGAAAAACACGGTGCATCCGAAGTATATGGTGTTCTTGGAGGATCTTGAGGAGGTATACTCCTATTCGTGGGGTTCAGCTGTCCTTGCGCACCTATATCGAGCACTGCATAAGGCTACGAGAAACGGTGCCAAGTCCATTGCCGCCTGCCTGACTCTATTACAGGTATGAGCATTTATTTTCTTGGTAGGATCCTTAGTCAATATATTCGGGATTAATTACTAATTCCATATAATGTTTGCATTCACAGGTTTGGTCTTACGAGAGGCTACCCATGGGTCGTCCACAACCGTTGGTAGATTCCGATGAGACGTGGCCTAGGGTGTGGGCCTGGGGGCCTACGACCAACCGGAGGAGGAGACGGGTAGACCCTCACCACCATCTAAAGTTCTATCGGGGGAACTAGAGATACTAGATGCATCCCAGGTGACGTGGCAGCCATATGGCAAGGTGATGCATCTGTTGGATGAGTGGTGTTGGCAACTTCCGGTGTCGTACGTGCTGGCAGGTTTGGTTCGGGTGCCGCTCATTCACTTCGAAGAATGTGAGTTTCAGATGCCCGATCGAGCTATGAAGCAAGCTGGCTGTCCACAAGGGATACCAAAACCCGCTGTAGACATGCGGCCATACAGGGGTGGTCGAGGGCCGAACTTCGAGGTGGCTGATGCCTTGATTTTGTTGGGTGACGAGGTGCACCAGTGGAATACCTGGCAGGAAACGTATGATAGCCTTGTATCGCTGAAGCACGACGGCATTAGTACTGAGGAATACTTACAGTGGTTTCTCAGGGTGACGCGCACGAGGGTGAATCGCCCTTCCCAGGTGAAGAAGACATCGTACGCGCCACGTGAGGTCTATGACCAGTTCTGGGCATTGGCCATTGTAAGTCATGCTAGTGTTGTTTGATAATTTATTTGCGCACCTTATCGACCATTTGTCAAATATGATTAGCCATATTTTCTATGCATGTTTTTTAGGTTGACCAGGGCATTGAGGTGTTCAAGCAGCTGGAGTCGTTTGACTGGTTTGTCGCGCAGGCTCCTGACAATCTCAAGAGGTCCATTGAGAAGTACAAGACTGAAGTTCAAAACTTTAGTCTTGCGTACCGGGGTTACGAAGGGGAGCCGTCTAGTCGCCCTCGTCCTGAAGCGTACGACTATCAGCCCCAGAGTCAGGTGTGGGAGTCGTCTGGTCGCCCTCTTCCTGACGCGTACAACTATCAGCCCCAGAGTCAGGTGTGGGAGCCGTCTGGTCGCCCTCCTCCTGACGCGTACGACTATCAGCCCCAGAGTCAGGTATGGGAGCCATATAGTCGCTTGCCTCCAAACGCATACGACTCTCAGTGCCAGAGTCAGGTTCCCCAAGTAGGAATCCAGGCCTCGCGCCCAAGCTTTCGGTCGGACAAAGGACAAGCGACGAAGCCATTGAGGTCGGACAAGATGGCTTGGATCGACCGGCACTACTTCGGGCATGAGCCTGTCAATTCAGCAGACTTTCCCCTTGCGACATTCCTAGGTCATGAGGATATCAGAACGTTGGCGCCGGAGACAGATCTTTCAAATTTTGTCATGAACGCTTACATAGAACTGCTCCGGATTAGAGAGCAACGTTTTAACCGTTCTGAATATTTGAAGCTTAACATGTATCCCACTCATTTTGTGGAATTAACGGTGAGAGAATTCACAGAATGGAGGCGAGGGGGCGGCAGGAGTAAGTGGAAACCAGGTCGAAACGTGTTAGGCATGATGAACGCAGACTATCAATGTCCCGCTGCTGATGCGAACCTTATCATGATACCCTGTCATCATGCAAACCACTGGTTCCTATTAGTTCTCCATCCAGCGTTCAGAACGGTTCACATATACGATAGCCTAAGGGAGGACGAGCCTGGACAGCTGCTGGCACAGATGTACAACGAGTACATCACTTTAGTGGTTAGTATTTATTTTTTGACCTTGGCTCATAGTATATTGTTCTTGTCTCATAGGCTTGATTCTCGTTTTTATTGTTGGATGCAGACTACTGTCCTCTCGCTAGCATGCGGACGGCCACAGGGTGACCCTTGGACGGTCGTGATGATAAAGGACCGACCAAAGCAATATAACGGTCACGATTGCGGGATTTACGTCCTCAAGTACATGGACTACATTGCTCGCTCGGAAGTGCTCAAACACTCCTCGTGGACTAGGAAGGATGCCTTGACGTTTAGGTATAGGATAGCCTGGGAGCTGAAAAAGAATGAAGCTAGACGCCTTCATTACCATTATCCTGACGTGCGTGGCTAGCTGCTGTGATGTTACAAAAAACTGTACCAAAAAGAAATGTACATAATTTTTCGCATGCTATGAATTTGGCGCTAAAATGTGCGCGAATATACCTTTCATATGACGGCATTCGAAAAAATTACGCGTCTCGCTTTTCGCCGAAATTCATAGAAATGGGCTAACTAGCGTGCATGAGGTGCAATGAGCGAAAAAAAAGTGACAAAAAAATTACAACTTTTTTCGGAAGCTATCAAATGGGGCCTAAAGTGTGCCCGAATAGGCCCTTCCTAGGAAAACTCAAAAATTAATGTGTCTCGTTTTTCGCCGAAAGTCTTACAAATGGGCTAACTAGCGTGCCTGAAGTGCAATGAGCGGAAAAAAAGTGACAAAAAAATTACAACTTTTTTCGGAAGCTATCAAATGGGGCCTAAAGTGTGCCCGAATAGGCCCTTCCTAGGAAAACTCAAAAATTAATGTGTCTCGTTTTTCGCCGAAAGTCTTACAAATGGGCTAACTAGCGTGCCTGAAGTGCAATGAGCGGAAAAAAAGTGACAAAAAAAATTACAACTTTTTTCGGAAGCTATCAAATGGGGCCTAAAGTGTGCCCGAATAGGCCCTTCCTAGGAAAACTCAAAAATTAATGTGTCTCGTTTTTCGCCGAAAGTCTTACAAATGGGCTAACTAGCGTGCCTGAAGTGCAATGAGCGGAAAAAAAGTGACAAAAAAAATTACAACTTTTTTCGGAAGCTATCAAATGGGGCCTAAAGTGTGCCCGAATAGGCCCTTCCTAGGAAAACTCAAAAATTAATGTGTCTCGTTTTTCGCCGAAAGTCTTACAAATGGGCTAACTAGCGTGCCTGAAGTGCAATGAGCGGAAAAAAAGTGACAAAAAAAATTACAACTTTTTTCGGAAGCTATCAAATGGGGCCTAAAGTGTGCCCGAATAGGCCCTTCCTAGGAAAACTCAAAAATTAATGTGTCTCGTTTTTCGCCGAAAGTCTTACAAATGGGCTAACTAGCGTGCCTGAAGTGCAATGAGCGGAAAAAAAGTGACAAAAAAAATTACAACTTTTTTCGGAAGCTATCAAATGGGGCCTAAAGTGTGCCCGAAAACGGAGTTACCAAAACTATCAATAATTCACAAACCAAATCACAAATTAAAGATTGCACAAACCAAATCACAAATTTAAACATTATATAAGTTCAATTTATACAACTGAAACATTAACCCTAACACTCTTCCTCATCATCGTCCTCCTCGACCATACTGTCAGGTTCGATACCTAACACTTTATAATGGTTTCTCTTGTCATGATCAGTCATCTTGTTACACAACGCACACTTTCGTAATTTTTTTTGACCCGTTGCTTCTTCAATCGGATTCTTCATGCGTATTGCTCGTTTTCGCCCTTTTGTTTGAGAAATAATTGGATCAAAAATGTCGTCCTCCTCACCTTGTAGGTCAGTGCCGTCAATGACTGGCTGTTTGGCTCGATTGAATCTACCGCCTGGAGTTGCGTGGCTAGTCGGAGTGTCCACAGTTTCTGGTAATGCCATCCTAAACTGTGCATGCTTAGCCTTATCCCGTGCGGCTGCTTCAACTTGATACCTGTACCCATCAAATGTCGACGCTGCATCCATTGATAAACCGTGCATGATGTTACAAAGGTGATTATATCGCAGCGTCTCAGATTGCTCGAAATCAACTGAAACATTGGGCACGTAAGGAATGTGACCGTGGACTCTGTTGGCTTCCTTCGTCCACCGTTCCAAGATATACGGTGGAGGGATTTCACTAGCATTCTTGGCGCTCAAAACCCTCAACGCGTGTCGACAAAGTATACCTTTATGCTCAAACAGTTGACAGTTGCAATTAACCAACCCGGTGTCCTTACAAACTGCTACGGTAAAATGTCGTCTGGTCCTCGGAGCCGACGAAGAGCACGGATTGGCGAAGTTCGTCACATTTGTCAAAGCATAAACCTTGATATCTCTGGTGGAATACTCGTGCAACTTTGTCATGCCATATTGATTCGACTTTAGTAGTTCCTCTTGAAACTGTCGAAACATTTCCTTGGTATAGACTTGAGCCGCATGAGCCTCTAAAGGTGAATAAAGTAGTATAGCTCTTTCTTTGCAAACTGTAGCCGCGTCGGCTTCTCTCTCACGGTACAATTGCCTGTCAACGGCTTTCTGCATCTCTAGTACGAACTCCGCTATACTTGAAGACTGGCCTACGTACCCATCAAAGAATGAATTCATAGCTTCGCTTCTCGAGGTCGTAGTCATTCCGGCTGCAAAAAAATTCTTGGTGTAGGCACCGACCCACTGTGTCTTGATCTCATACAACGATTGTAACCATTCGTGATTGTGCAAATAGTAAGTATCCATTAACGTGGCCCACCTCTCCTCGAACACGTCTACCGTCAACGATTTCTTCACACATGTATTAAAGTCAGTCTTGAATGACGGATGGTTTGCATATACATGGTGAAGCCGTTCGGGATATTTGTTGCTTATGTGCCATGTGCACAGGCCATGGTGAGTATCTGGAAGGACCTTAGCGATTGCATTTTTCATTGCCAGATCTTGGTCGGTGATGATGGTCTTTGGAGGAATATGATACATTGCTTGAAGCCACGTTTCAAATAACCACGTAAATGACTCCTCCGTCTCATCCCTAAGCAGGGCAAAGCCAAACGAGATTGACTGATAGTGGTGGTTCACCCCGGTGAACGGAGCAAAAGGCATAGAGTACTTATTGGTGCGGTATGTGGTGTCAAACGTCACAACATCCCCAAAATTTTGGTAAGCAGCTCTAGAACGGGGGTCCGCCCAAAATATAGTACTAATGCGGTTCTCATCATCCAGTTGGAGACTGTAAAAAAATCCAGAATTCTCACTCTGAAGGGACCTGAAGAGATCAAGTGTAGTTTGAGAATCACTCTTACCGAAAGACTCTCTCCTCTGAGCACGAAGTTCATTTCGAAGGTCTACTTCGTTGAAACTCAACTTGTCAATCCCCCCAGCCTGGCTTGAGAAAACCCCCATCATCTTAGAAGGTGGAATTTTAGCCTCGGCCATTGTAAAAATTAGTTGTCTGTGTGCCGCGCTTATTTCTCGGTGTTGATGAATTTGACCAATCTTACTGGGGGTCATCAACTGATGATTATGGCTCAACTCCACTCCTGTGACAACCCAATGGTTTTCATTTTTTCGGTGTACTGCATACACATGGGCCTTGCAGCCGGTACCCGGAAATGTGTCCCGTTTTCTTTGTCTTGTTGTCCCTTCGTCACTGATCCGAACGACCGGAGTTACATGCGGTGCTCCTCTATGACACTCAAATAGTCTTGCACAAATTTGATCTGTATTCGCCCGTTTTCTAGTCGTCTTAGTTCTAATACCGAAACCTATCGTTTTCGAATATGCTCTATAGTATGCTTCAACTTCGTCCAGTGCTTGAAAAACTTGACCAACGTAAGGTGGATCAGAACCTTCACAAAAATTATTTCCTCCAGTTGCATCCATATTTATACTGGAATCTAAAAAATAAAAATTATATCATTCTCAACAAGTCATAGATTTAAATAAAAGAAGAATAAAATTTATTTAAACCACCGTCTTTCGGGAAATTTGGTATAATGTAAAATTAGCAAAATAGCCCCCGATGAGCGGCAAATTACCGAAATGCCTCCGGGGGTTCATTATCACCCTAACGCCCCAAATCAGCTTCAAAACAACCTTTCAGGTGCTTTGCTTACATTTCTGGACTAAGAAATCCTTTGAAAAACTTAACGCTGCAAATTTACGAAAATACCCCTATCGGGGATGCGAATTACCAAAATGCCCCCTGACAAAAAAAATCTGAAAAGTGCTTTGAAATGGGATTTTAAGCTTCCTGAATTCACTCTTTAAAATAACTTTTCAGGTGTCTCACACCCTTTCCTGAACTAAAAGTTATTTTAAGCACAAATTTGTGTAATGTAAAATTAGCAAAATAGCCCCCGGGGGTTCATTGTCACCCTAACGCCCATCAAACCAGCTTCAAAACAACCTTTCAGGTGTTTTACTTACATTTCTGGACCGAAAAACTTTTTTTCGGGAAAATTACCAAAACACCCCTCGCGGGGGGCAAATTACCAAAATGCCCCCTGGCTTCAGAAAATATCAAAATTGCTTTAAAAAGCTATTTTAAGCTTCCTGAGTTCATTCTTGATCTAAAAAGTATTTTACGGATTTTTCGCCTAAAAATCCCGAACCGGTGTCCGGATCGAGCGCTTAAAAGCCCGTTCGGCCAAAAAATTAGCTAACGGCTTCGGAATGGCCCGAATTCCTGGGGAATGGAACTTCCCAACACCCTAGGGTTCTCATAAAAGTTTCGCACGAAATCGCGCTGTCTTGATATTTTAAATTACACTGCAAAGTTACAAGGTTGCGCGTATCAGTTAACCCCTTTCTAGTCTTTGAAAAAATCTGAAATTTTTACCTGATACAGATCTTTTGAAAATAACTAGGGTCTCTGTTTTGTATTTTGGCAAAATCTAGCTCTAGCTATTTTTTATAAATTCGTGAAAAAACTGTCTAATTAAGTTTTCACCTTTAGCGACAATTACGCCCCGCAATCAGCTGCAAAACAACATTTCAGGCGTTTTACTTACATTTCTGGACTTAAAAGTCCGTTGGAAAACTTTTTCGGGAAAATTACCAAAATACCCCTCTCGGGGTGGCAAATTACCAAAATACCCCCTGGCTTCAGAAAATATCAAAAGTGCTTTAAAATGCTATTTTAAGCTTCCTGAGTTCATTCTTGATCTAAAAAGTATTTTACGGATTTTTCGCCTAAAAATCCCGAACCGGTGTCCGGATCGAGCGCTTAAAAGCCCGTTCGGCCAAAAAATTAGCTAACGGCTTCGGAATGGCCCGAATTCCTGGGGAATGGAACTTCCCAACACCCTAGGGTTCTCATAAAAGTTTCGCGCGAAATCGCGCTGGCTTGATATTTTAAATTACACTGCAAAGTTACAAGGTTGCGTGTATCAGTTAACCCCTTTCCAGTCTTTGGAAAAATA